>CAKNYM010032292.1:0-14388 GCA_932195095.1 Andricus curvator
GTTACCCGCGCTCGAAAAAAAGGTTTGAAAAATTTCTTGTTTGCAGAGTTTTGAAATTTTATTGAGTTTCAATTTTTTTTTACATACCTGGAGGTCAAAAAAGTCTTCTCAATTTTTTTCGGATTTTAATCTATCATTTTTTGAGAGATAATTGCTATTTAATTTACCATTGTTTTCGAACATTTTTTTAACACGTTTGCAAATAAGAAAATAATTATTTGAGGTACAGAAAAACTTTTCAGTGACAAAAATGAATTAGAAAAAAAATCCCCAAGACCCAGGAATAGAAATTGGCAATATAGCGAATTTCTAAAATTTTGATTTTGGTATTTTGTGAACTTATCTTCATAACATATAGTTAAAACATTTTTGTGCACCTGTGCGGGGTTTTTAAACAAAGGAATATATTAGAAAAAAATCCGCAAGACCCGGGAATCGAAATTGGCAATAGAGCAAATTTTCAAACTTTTGATTTTGGTATTTTATGAACTTATCTTTATAACATGTAGTTGAAACATTTTTGTGAACATGTGTAGGTTTTTTAAACATAGAAATACACTAGAGCAAAAATCCACAAGATCCAGGAATCGCAGATGGCAATAGAGCGAATTTTAACATTTTTGATTTTGGTATTTTATGAATTTATCTTCATAACATGTAGTTGAAACATTTTTTGAGCATGTGTGGGTTTTTTAAACATAGAAATACACTGGAAAAAAAGTAACAAGACCCAGGAATCGAAATTGCCAATACAGCGAATTAAAAAAATTTTGATTTTGGTATTTTATTACCTTATCTTCATGACTTGTACTTTAAACATTATTCTGAGCTTGTGTGGGTTTTTTTAAACATAGAAATACACTGGAAAAAAATTCACAAGACCCAGAAATCGAAATTGCCAATACAAGGAATTTAAAAAATTTTGATTTTGGTATTTTATGAACTTATCTTTATGACTTGTACTTTAAACATTATTCTGAGCTTGTGTGGGTTTTTTAAAACATAGAAATACACTAGAAAAAATCGACAAGACCCAGAAATCGAAATTGGCAATAGAGCGAATATTTAAATTTTGTTATTTTATGAACTTATTTTTTTAACTTGTAGTTTAAACATTTTGCTGAGCATGGGTGGGTTTTTTAAACATAAAAATACACTAGAAAAAAATCCACAAGACCCAGGAATCGAAATTGGAATAACAGCAAATTTTCTTATTTCGGAATTATGTATCTAACAGAATTAATTTTTTTTACTTATAAGTTTAACATTTTTCGAGCCTGTGTGGAATTTTTAAGCCTAGAAATACACTAGAAAAAAAGTCGACAGGATCCAGGAATCTTAATTGAAAACAGTAACTTTTAAAAATGCTGAATCGGTGTTTACTGAATTTAAAAAGTTACGTGTGAACCTGATTTCCTTAGATGCAATTCTTGTTCGAACTGAAAGAAGGTATCGTTCTTTGTGCATGCAATTTCACACAATTTTTCCTTTTTTCATAAAAAAAAAATTGATTAGCAGTTCGAACTCGAAATTTCATTGCCTCACTACCCGATTCGGGTAGTGTTTCTAGGTGGATATACTACCAATGTGGGGCCCACCACACCCACGGTCACCCGTCCAAGTAGTAACCGCGCCCAATAATGCTTAACTTCAGTGATCTTACGAGAACTCGTGTTTTCAGCGTGGTAACGCCGTTGGCGATATTTTTATTCCTTTTTTTCATGCAATTGCAAAAAATGTTAAACTTATAAACAAAAAAAATTAATTCTGCTAGATACATAATTCCGAAATAAGAAAATGTGCTGCCATTCCAATTTCGATTCCTGGGTCTTGTTGATTTTTTTTCTAGCATATTTCTATGTTTAAAAAACCCACACAAGCTCACACAAATTTTTAAACTACAAGTTATAAAGATAAATTCATGAAATACCAAAATCAAAATTTCAAAAAATCGCTTTATCGCCAATTTCGATTCCTGGGTCTTGTGGATTTCTTTTCTAGTGTATTTCTATGTTTAAAAAACACACACATGCTCACAAAAATGTTTAAACTACAAGTTATGAAGATAAGTTCACAAAATACCAAAATCAAAATTTCAAAAATTCGCAGTATTGCCAATATCGATTCCTGGGTCTTGGCGATTTTTGTTCTTATGCATTTTTGTCACTAAAAAGTTCTCATGTACCTGAAATAATTCTCCTTCTATTTGCAAACGTGTTAAAAAAAATTCCGAAAACAATGGTAAGTTAAATATGAATTATCTCTCAGAAAATGATAGATTAAAATCCGAAAAGAAGTGAGAAGACTTTTTTGACCTCCAGGTATGTAACAAAAAATTGAAACTCAATAAAATTTAAAAACTCTGCAAACAAGACATTTTGGAAACATTTTTTTCGAGTGCGGGTAACTAAGCTGCATGTCGATCGATTCCAAATTAATTATACTTTTTTAGGAACCCAATATGCTACTTTTCCGCGTTGTAGCGATTTCGAATTCCAAAAGTATTTATTTTCGACCCACCCTAATATATGTATATAGAATGCAGCAATATATTGATAGGTCTCATCATAGAAAATGACACCTATTTTTGACGGAATGTAATGTTTTTAATGAAACCTCACTTATACGCATATTTCGGTTCTTCTTCGAGAAACACACATTGATATCATGTATGCACTTTTGGGCAATAAACTACACCAGTGTTATTTAGCGAAACGAAAATTATTGTAGTAAATATAAAATCTACTTTTTCACCCTCAGATTAACATAAGTAAGAAAAATATCAGAAATCATACACGTTATACAGAAAAACTTCGTTACGTAGAATGTGTACTAGTGAGCTAAGTAGAAAAAGACATGTATGTATGTTACGGCCAGACTCATATGGAGAGTCATTCCGCAGAGCTAGCTATTTCTTTATTTTTGTAAATTCCTTTTGTAGCAATAATGATGTACGCAGTTATTCAGGGCATTTAGGTTATTTTCTTATAATATTCTTTCTAATCCAAAAATAATGGAATCAATGTTTTTATGTTTTTAAACTTAAATACTTCTTTAAAACTTATTTGATGTCGATACTTAGAGTAGCTAAATGTGCAAAAAATTTATTTAAAATTGAAAGTATCTACCATATTACATTCGTTATTTTTTAATTTAAAAATTATACAAAGTGTAAAATCATTTTAGTGATTGTGACTGTAAAACCATTGAAAAAAATACTTTGATAGAATGTCTAGTTTTTTTGAAAAGCGCAGTCTACAGGTAAAAACACAAAGTTTTTGAACTTTTTGGAAACCTATAAAAAATCAAGGAGAGTTGCTAGGATCTCCCACATAAGCAATGAAGGCTTAAAGATTAAAAAATAAAGGGAATCGCAGCATTGCAGATTCCGTGTTTGACTTGAATCAAATCAAAATTACTTGGAAAAATTCTTCCTTCACGATACTTATTAAACGAACAATCATCTTTTATTTGATAAATAATTTTACTGAAAAACCTGAAATTGTGTCATTTTTACAGTGTGAGCTACTGTTTTTTTCAATTTTTCGGTCTGTTGTGGCGAATTCTTAAAAAATGAAAAATGGCAGATCTTTTAAAAAAGTTTGTTATAACATATAACTTTTTTTTTCTTGATCAAAGTATAATTAGGGAAGGATTTTTTCAAGTTATTTAAAATTATTTCGTTTAGAAAAGGAAACCTGTCTGTTTACAAATTGACGAATATCAGTACCTGTTTATGAAATGTATGTAAAAAATTAACAAATATTGTCGCCTCACAAAGTCTCCTGATAAAAAAATCCTCTTTGAGTCATTAGTATTTGATTTCGTAAAAAATACGACATCCATGTGTTGAAAGTAGTGAACTCGTGAATTTAGTTGTAAAATTCTTTATAAAATATACAATTATTTTGTACTGATAAACTATTATGAGGGAAGAATTTCGCTAAATAATTCGTAATTGCTTCCGTCGAAAAAAGTGAACCTGCCGGTTAAAAATTGACAAAAATCTATATTTCTATATCAAATTTATTTAAACAATTCATCATTATTATGAAATATCAAGCCAAATACACTTTAATTATTAACGACAAATTTTTTAATAATTTTGTAAAGGAACGAAATATTTAGAGCGTGACATGAATAAGGTATGCATTTGTTTATAACATTCAAAATTAATTTTCATTGATAAAAAATGGTAACTAAGCATTATATTTGAATATATCCCGAAAAAAATTAAAAGAAGAGATTCCCATTTCTTTGGAACTTGTATTAGAACTACAAGAATAAACAGATTTTTTTAAATATTGTTACCTGCTTTCTATTATTAGAAATATGTGTCTTTACTAATTGTATAATATTTTATACAAATATGACCTGTTGCAAAAATGGGATCGTCTAATGGGAAAAGGTCTATCTTGTTCCCACATAAAGAAAACATTTTTTAAATCGACGCGGACGAATCTTTCATTTAAAAAATCTTCCATTAGAGAAAAATGAGCCTCTGATTAAAATTATAAGCTCAAGACTGATTTGTCCAGAAAAACTTTTTTTGCCCCACTCCTACGGCGCACGACTAAGAACGGTTTCCAAATAAAGAACGGTTTACCATGCTTATATTTGAGCCTTATAAGCCATATAAGACTCATCTAAATCAAAATTCTAGAATCTAAAGCGATTTAAAGGAAAGAAAAAAGTTGAAAAATATCGGACAGTTTTAAAAAGGAAAAGCATGTGCCTGCGTAAATCTGGTAGAAAGGTCCAATACTCCAATGTGCTTCTTCGCAGGTAAGAATCCATCAATGCAACGGAAGACTAGGCGGGGGCGGGGCGGGCGCGATCTATTATTCTATTTCTAATCCTCTCTTCTGTTTCTTACTTTCTTCTAAAAGAATACAAATCGGATGTTACCTGGGTTCACGCTTACGCCAAAATAAAAGGAAGCAAGAAAACAGAAGATCGCACGAAAATGAGATAAATTTGAAGAGTGACAGAGTCGGAAGAGTAAAAAAAGACAGAATCTGTTCGATTTCAGAGCAAATGACTGTATGAATGTGCAAAAGTGGTTATTCTCGTTGCACTATTCCTCAATTCATCTGCTCATTAGAATTTTGCCACTATTTCTGTAATCACAAAATATGATTCATAAACATTATTAATCGATTAGTTTTGCGTAAACTAAAATTGTTTTGCCCATGGATAAATTTATCAAAAATCACTCACATTTTGTCCATATAAAATTTGTAGTTTTCAACATAATTTATTTTCAAGAGAAGTCCACCTCAGAAATGGGTATAAATTTATAAATTCAATTTAAAAAAGTGCCATTTTCGCATTATTCTTTGAGTATTTCTGCAGAAAGTAAAACATTTTTACCAAAACCTGTCCATGGATGAATTGATAAAAAATCACTCATATTTTGTCCATCTAAAATGTGTAGTTTTCCACATAATTTATTTTCAAGAGAAGTCCACCTCAGAAATGGGTATAAATTCATAAATTCGATTTAAAAAAGTGCCATTTTCGCATTATTCTTTGAGTATTTCTGCAGAAAGTAAAACATTTTTACCAAAACCTGTCCATGGACGAATTGATAAAAAAACACTCACATTTTGTCCATCTAAAATGTGTAGTTTTCCACATAAATTATTTTCAAGAGAAGTCCACCTCAGAAATGGGTATAAATTCATAAATTTAATAAACAAAAGTGCCATTTTCGCATTATTCTTTGAGTATTTCTGCAGAATGTAAAACATTTTTACCAAAACCTGTCCAGGGATGAATTGATAAAAAATCACTCACATTTTGTCCATATAAAATTTGTAGTTTTCAACATAATTTATTTTCAAGAGAAGTCCACCTCAGAAATGGGTATAAATTCATAAATTCAATAAACAAAAGTGCCATTTTCGCATTATTCTTTGAGTATTTCTGCAGAATGTAAAACATTTTTACCAAAACCTGTCCAGGGATGAATTGATAAAAAATCACTCACATTTTGTCCATCTAAAATGTGTAGTTTTCCACATAATCAATTTTCAAGAGAAGTCCACCTCAGAAATGGATATAAATTTATAAATTCAATAAACAAAAGTGCCATTCTTGCATTATTCTTTGAGTATTTCTGCAGAAAGTAAAACATTTTCACCAAAACCTGTCCGTGGATGAATTGATAAAAAATCACTCATATTTTGTCCATATAAAATTTGTTGTTTTGAACATAATTTATTTTCAATAGAAGTCCACCTAAAAAATGGGTATAATGTTTAATAATTTATAAACAATGGTGCGATTTCCGCATTATTCTTTGAGAATTTTTGCATAAAAGAAACTTTTATTTTCCGAAGCCTGCACTAATTGATCGAGTATAAATTGGAAAATTAGGTTATTATTATTTTTCAATGTTTTCCCGATGTAAGGAGCTGTGTGTTGTTCAATATATTTGAAAATGATGTGTATAGTTTTTCAAGCATACATTCGTAAGCATAAGCTTTAGCTCGCTAAAGTAGTGCCAGAGATGAGGTGTGTAGTGCCCGAACATTACCGACATTACAGTTTTCGCAAAGATAGGTTAAAATTCGATTTTTCTTTTTATAATTAAAAAAAAATATTAAAAATGGGGTACAAAATGTTTAACTATTCAGTAAAAGGTTATCAATTCATAAATAAATAAAAATAATTATATATACGATCCACGAAACAAGAATAGTTCGGTAGTGACCTCTGGCGGTAAATCCAGGAACTAAAAAACCGGTTTTTCCCAGAATTTTTCTTGATTTATTTTCCTTCAGTTTCTGCAAACTTTTGTTTAAATAAATGAATAAATCAATTTTTTTTTACTCGTATCATGTTCATTATTAGTTTCCGCATGGTGGAGTTCTCCTATTTTGAGCATCAAAAATTGTTAGAATTAGATAATCTAAGATTTTGTTAATAAAATAAAATTTTTTTAAATAATTTTTATTCTAATGAGAACTCCACCATCGATGTCGGTCTACTTTTTACAATGCAAAAAACGAAATTTCAATTTATGCATTATTTTGGGAGTGGTTCTGCAGAAACTGATTGGAGGAAGTTACCGTTTCACCTTAAAAAAGGAGAACTGTTCTCAAGAAGTAGTCAAAGATAACTGACCCGAAGGATACAGATTGCAGTTTCAATTGTCAATCAGTCTCCTGGAAAATGTTATCATGCATACCATGACTCATTTCCACCCTCAACTTAACCAGTGGCCAGAAAACCAGTTTACAAACCCTTCAGGTATACCGGCCGACTGTTGATATATTTATATCTATATATATTAGAGAGAGAGAGAGATGTATTGCTACAATGGTTAATGTAGTCGGTTATATAGTCGTTTAGAACTTAATTTCGTTAACTAAACGAAATATTTTCTTGATATAACAAAATGTTTTGGATGAAAAGTTTTCTGCGTTAACTATGGCAAATATAGTTTTAACTAATGATTGCATCAATTTATTGATGCAAAAGATTTTACAAAAAGCAAAGTAAATGATACAGTAAAAAAGATACTTAAAATTATATCTGAACGTAAATCATAAAAATAAAATGCTGCATGCATTAATTATAAATTATCATAATTATCAACAATTATATAACTTACTGGGTAAAATTATGAATTTTGCTCTTAATTGTAAATATGAGAAAACCATACCTAATTTTGTATGAAAAATAATTTTCCTAGTAAAAGTATAGAAATATTAAGAAATATTCCCCATGAAAGTATATGAAAATTTCCCGAAAGAATAGGAAAAATTTCCTATTTTCATGTGGTCTTGTAATTGACCCGTGGTCCCGATTTTTTCGGGAATATTTCCCGTTTATTCCGAAATTTTTCCGAAAATTAGGGAATTGTTGAAAAAATAAATGATCGAAAAAAATTATTTAAACAAATGGAATTTGTTTAAATAAGAGACAATTAATTGCCCAATGTTGAGACATACCTACTGCACTAAACAAATAGTAATAATGCTTAGCACAAAAAACGAATTTTCGAAAAAGAAGTATTTAAACAAAATTTGTTTAAACAATTGAAAAATAATTAACCAATGTTGACAAATATTGCATTAGACTAATAGTAATCATTTTTAAGAAAAACCGAGTTATCAAAAAAATTATTTTAACAAATTGAATTTGTTTAAATAATTGAAAATTGTTTAACTAATGTTGATAAATATTCCATAAAACCAATAGTAATAGTTTTTGGTGAAAAAAAAATTTTCGAAAAAATTATTTAAACAAATGAAATTTGTTTAAATAATTGGAAATAATTAACCAAAATTGATTACCATTCCACTAGACCAATAGTAATAATTTTTAGTGAGACAAAAAACGAATTTAAAAAAAAATTATTTAAACAAATTGAATTTGTTTAAATAATAAAAAAGTAATTAGCGAATTTTGATAAATACGCTAATGAGCCAATAGTAATAATTTTTAGTGAAAATAGACTAATATAAAAAAAATTCATTTAAATAAATCGAATTTGTTTAAATTTCACTAATTTATATGGAAAATCAAACATTTTTTGGGAAAATTCCCGATATGTTTTAGACATTTTTTAATTCACAAATATTTAGGGAATATTCTCTTATTTTTCGGGTAAATTCCCAAATGAGTCAGGAAAATTCCTTATGAAATTGTAAGTATTGTTTAATTACCTAAATTTTAGGGAATTTTCCCTAAAATGTTTGGGAAAATCATTTTCCCAACCACAAATGTGGAATATTCCCTAAGAAATCTTAGGGAGAATTCCCGAAATTTTTTAATTTTGATTGTCTTGAATGAGCCTGAAATTATGTGGGGTAACGTAAGTTGTTTTCTTGATGATTCCACTAATTGTTTAAGCAAACTGGTGTGAACAAAGTTTCAAAAAATTTGTTATGCATATTTTGAGAGTCCTAAATGAACCCTAAATTATAGTGCAAAGAAATATTCCCTAAGTCGTTTCTTTATATATGTGGTCCTGCCTGCTTAACGTTAAGCTAGCAAGACCACAGTTTTTTTCTAAAATCTGTAATATCCCTGGCGGACCGGAAAAAACTGTTCGCCTAAAGAACCCTAATATCGAAGTTAATTGACTGATGAGATGAGGATGTTATAAATTAATTTAATAGGATGTTTGAAATTTTTTGCGATGATGTAGTAAGTACAAAATTAGGAGCATGGTGTGGTTTGGAGTTCGTCTTTTGTTATTCTTACCCAGCGGGCGTGAGCGTTGGAGGTGACACAAGTCGCCTCTGGATGCTTTCTTAGAGCTACCATCTGCTACTCCACAGGTTTTTAGTCGCTTGTTTCCTGATGGTCTAGAAAGTTTCTTACAATGCGACAGGTGTTAAATAAAACCGCCTTCTGAGTTGCTGCCAGTACTCCAATGACTCCCAAATGTTTGAGATATTCAGTGTAACTTGCGTGCACATTGCCTGTAGCCGAAATCATAATAAGATGAATAGATGCATGTTTCACATTCCTCCATATTGTCTTCACTTTATGCCTTAGCTCGCTATACTTGTGGATCTTGGTTCTATAGGTTTCCTGCAAATTTCGGTAAAGTGGACAAGCAGTGTCGGTGATGTAGACTCTTTCATCTTTTTTTTCTCGCATCGCGATGTCGGGTCGATTGGCTTGGATGTAATGATCCGTCTGGATAGAAACATCCCAATATAAGATGTAATCTTCGTTTTCTAAAACGGGCATTGGAATGTATATATAGAAAGACATCCATTCTTTTGAAAGTTCTAGGTTTAGGGCAAATTTTTCTGATGTATAATGCCCACCACATCATTATGTCTGTGCGTATATTCTCTTTGAGCCATTACGCGACAACCATCAATAATGTGCTCGATGGATTCGTTGTGATCTCCACATATTCGGCACCGGTCAACCACGTCTTCATGTAACACGTGTTTGTGATTATTTCTGGTGCGGACAACCCTGTCTTGAATCGCAATGACGAATCGTTCCGTTTCTGGAAACAAGAGGCCCTTTTTCAGCCAAATATTAGATGCCTCACTATCCACTTCATATTGATCTAACGTTTTGGGGTGCTTGCCGTGGATGACTTTTTGTCTCCATTGCGTTTATAATTTCTCTGTGGTTTCTGCCCCAATATTCAAGGCCTCCTCCGAGGACAAATTCAAGGGCGTGTAGTCAAGATTCGCTTTACAGATGGTGTTGTAAAGCGCAACATCTCGCTTGCTGTTAAAATAGTACGTGAGGACAAAGATGGCTTAGGTGTTGATTGCCCTGATATGGTTTGCCGAGTTAAGAGAACTTTTCAGAATCAATCTGAGTCTTGTAGTGAAGCTTTTCTTAAGCTTTTCTTAACTATCGTATGCTGAATACCCTTAGATTAGAGAAATTATCTCGAAATTATTCTCTAGCTCTGCGGTCCCTAATTCTCCTCTGGTTAAATGCACTGTTCTGCATTTATCTAGTTCGAACTTCATGTGAATATCATTGGCAAACTGCTTTGTGACATTGATCACTTTCTGCAGTTTCTGGTCCGAACTAGCGTATAGCTTCAGGTCATCCATGAATAGAAGATGGGTCAGTTGATGAATATCCTCGTTATCAGTTATTCGTAACCCATGAGACATGATATTTAGTGTTTTGCTCAATGAGTTTAACGCTAAACAGAACCACAGTGCACTAAAGGAGCCTCCTTGAAAGACACCCGTCCTAATGCGTATTAATCTAAAGTCGGCGTCAAAAGTACGCGACCCCCACTTTGATCGCTTGCAACTCGTTCAAAAAAAATCGCAGAAAATACTGACCAGGTACACGTGAAAGCTTAAGGTCTCCTGAATTGAACGATATGTATATTGTTGTTCTAAAAAAATTTTTGCGAGAGCGCTGATATAAGACGTGCCAAAAAACAGGGGTTTTGAGGCACTTTTTTTAAGCCTCGACTTTCGAGGCTTCCCAAAACGAGCTCGAAGCCTTGAAAAATCTGAAAAAATTCACAGACACTCCTTAAGGTGTCTAGAATGCAACGCAGTTTTCAAAATTCCGAAATATGAATTTGTTCACTAATTACAGGCCATTTTCCACAAACAAATCATCTTGGAAGGAAATAATGATAGGAAGTTGTTTTATGGCTTAAAATGTACACTTTTGTAACATGATTCAAGCACACTTTGAAAAAAGGAAATTAGATTAATATTTCGCGAGAAAATGCTTCAGGAATATTTCATGATTTAATGAGAGTAGCCACTCTATAAAAAGTGTTAGAAAAAAAGTATCCATTTCACTACAATAGGGACCTCATAAGCAGGGGGAGACCGGCTCACTCGCAGGTCAACAGCTGGGAGGGAAAAAGGCAGGGACGTCATAATATCTTAAACTTGTAATAGTACGGGGCCCTGGAATTTTTTTAAATACGACTTTTGCCATTGATAAACAAATAATTGTTTATAACAAAATCTTGCTGTTGCCACTTTTGATTAATTTTTGGCGATTTTTTAGTACTTCCATGGCATAGAAGTAATTGTAATTGATATAAATATGTGTAATATATTTTTTATCAATAAACAATTAGTTTTGTAAGAATTGTTTATAACAAAATCTTGATGTTGCCACTTTTGATTAATTTTTGGCCCTTTTTTAATGCTTTGGTGACATAGAAGTAATTGTAATTGATATAAGTATATGTAATATATTTTTTATCAATAAAAAAATATTTTTTAATCATTTTTTATAACAACAAATTTGCATTACAGCTTTTAAGTACTTTTTGAGTAATTTTCTGGCAGAAAAAGTTATTTTCATGCAATAAAAGTGTGTATTATATCTTTTTACTGATAAACTAATAGTTTTTCAAAAATTTTTTATAACAATATCTTGCTGTTACCACTTTTGATTAATTTTTGGCGATTTTCTAGTACTTTCATGGCATATAAGTTATTAATTAATCAAAAGTGGCAACAGCAGGATTCTGTTATAAACAATTCTTACAAAACTAATTTTTTATTGATAAAAAATATATTACACATATTTATATCAATTACAATCACTTCTTTGCCATGGAAGTGGGGGTCGCGTAATATTGACGCCGACTTTAGTTACCCTTCGTTTTCCATGATCAAAATACTTGATTCTTGTACCTCAAAGAATCATCGCACGACTTAGAACGTCAATGATGCGTGGGCAGATTTTGTACATTTTTAAGACTTCCAGAAAATAGTCACATGGTATGGAAGTAAACGTTTGCTTGTAGTCACTGTATGCCATGTTCAAGTTTCTTTGATGTTAACGAACTTACGTCATGGCAACAGCGTCGATGGTGACTAGATCTTTACTGCCCCACGAGTTTGTATAACATCCTTTTTGTTCTTCTGTTAGGATATCATTCTCGTCCCAGTGAGAATACACCTTCTCTGTAGTGATAGCTGTAAGGCATTTATGATTTGCTGGAAGACAGACATCGGTCTAAATTCAGATGGATTTTGAGCGTCTGGTTTTTAGGCAACATATATACGTAGTACCTTTAAGCATAAAGCCTGGCATCAGATCTGTGTGTTCGATGATCTTCTGAAAACACCTTGGCAATGCAGGATGCACACTCGTCAGGCACTCGTACCAGAAGTTATGCACCATGTCCGGACCTGAAGCTTTTCAGTTACTTGCCCTTTCGAAAACCGTTAAAACATCTGAATCTGTGATGTTAGTCAGCTCCATTTCAGGGTTATTGCTTGCTCTTGCTTTCTCTAGTTGGAACCACGCAGTGTCCAAATTGCTTCTGTTAGTTTTTCCCCAAACACCTGAACAGTAGATAGTCATGTCTTTCAATTGAGGGACTTCGGTGTCTTGTTGGTTATTTTGCTTTACACTCAGTTCACAATAGAACCTTCTTTTATCTGCCTGGAAGGTTCGATTTTGTTGCCTTCTTGCACTACTTTTCTTGCAGCGACGCAGTCGAGTAGTAAGAACATCAAGTCTCTGCTGTTGGGAGTCTATAATCTCCTCCAATATTTCTGGTGTCAATGTCTCGATGTACCGAGGGTGGATGATTTTATTAACATGGTGTATCGGCTTTCTGGTTCTATTTCCTTTCTTATATTGAGTCAATCGACCCAATTTCTGTGACCCGACGTTCTAACGGTTGCCACAGCTACACTGTATACAGGAGTTTGCATCTCTAACGCAGCTTGTGTTGCATTAAAATGCATATATAAGACCTTGCTGTTCAGGTGTTCTATTAGTGCAGGCAGATCATTTCTAAAGATCCGGTACTTGATGTACATAGTCCCTAGCACCAATGCCTTCAGCTTCAATCAGTTCTTCGTTGTCCACATCTCCCCAGGGGAGTTCATCAATAGGAAGCTGCTATTCCATTTCCATTTAGATAGCAGCTATTTCAACAGCCAAAAGAAATCTGTTTACAGATATTGAGCGTTTTTGGTCTGCTAGATTCTGGTAATTTATTCTTGTGGCTAGCTCTTGGTACTTAAGTAAGAAGAGTCGATGATTTTCTCTCCTCACACGTTGCCCACCTTTCTCTGCCAAAAAAATAAAGGCGCATAACATTTCTGTTCATATGGTATGTCAATTTTAACCACCTTCTTGGATGCTGAACTTCTACTCCTGCCTCTGGTTGTATTAGGCCATCTACCTCTGGAGGATTTGGTGGTGCTGGATCATCAACAGGTTGAGGATACATCAATTCCCGCTACTTGATCGCGTCACGCGGCTTCCTCTAACTGATACTCATTGCCGTCGATTTCCACGCCAAATCAACCTGTTGTTTGATCTCCATTGCTCGGTCTTCTGAGATATGTAGGTTAGTCCTGATGTCCTTCATCCTAGCGATAAGATCTCTTAGTGCGATTTTCTTTGTAGGAGGATACTTTACAGGAAATTTCTTTCTAAAAACTTGATTCTCTTCCACGGTATTTCTATTGAGGTGGTTGGCTGCAAATAGCTAATGCTAGCCAAAGCATCCTCAGCAGACACAGTTGATGTTCCACTACTTACCGTTTGTCGCAGATGTTCTTGCTGGCAAGCTGTTAGATTATTGAGATCTGCTTGACCATCTCGCAGCTCACCATAACCACCGTCTCGCATGCTGTGGCCCTCAGCGGTGGCTCCAGGGGCGCCCCGACGATCCTCGGGAAGCGACAAAAAAATGAAAATTCGTTTCTTTCCGTTTTCTGTATTCGAGTTTTAATTTCTGTTATACTTTCTTAGAGTTTTTTTTTCAAGTTTAGTTTAAATTTCACTGTCGACTTCGCAGTTTTCAAACCCAAATTCTACGATAAATGCTTAAAATTTTATGTTGATTCCATTCCGCCGTTCCGCGGCGGTGAAGCCGCCGCCACCGGGCATATCTAGTTATTAATAATATAGGGTATGTATTATGGTATATATTAT
>CAKNYM010032295.1:464-13031 GCA_932195095.1 Andricus curvator
TAATTTTATAAACAAATTATATAAACAAATGCCTAGTGTGGACATTTGAAGGCAGAAAGAAATCGTTTTTCCCTTAATTTTCTTCAAATTATATCGCCAGTAATATTTAATGATGGAAAATTATCATTCGACATTTTTTATAGATTTTATAAACAAATTATATAAACAAATGGCCAGTGTGGACATTTAAAGGCAGAAAGAAAATTTTTTTCCCCTAATTTTCCTTAAATGATGTCGCCAGTGATGTTTAATGATGGGAAATTATCATCCAATATTTTTTATTAATTTGATAAACAAATTATATAATCAAATTTATAACTTGGTCATTTAGAGGTCGAAAAAAATCCTTTTTTCCGAATTTTCCTCAAATGATGTCGCCAGTGAGGTTTAATGATGAAAAATTATCATCCAATAATTTTTATTAATTTTGTAAACAAATACCTAGTGTGGATGTTTAAAGTCAGAAAACGTTCGTTTTTTCGCAACTAGCCTCAAAGTATGTTGACCGTGATGTAATTTTTTGGTAATTGTTGCTTCTTTCAATTTTCGTAATGTATTATCCTTAGGAATTGTTAAAGATGGAAATTTGTACAATAACAATAAGTATACAATTGCTATGTATCATAATCCTTTGTCAATTTCCTAAGATTCCATTGATTATTCGCGAACAAGTTTTAATTCCTAAGTTTTTAATCTGAGATAAGGAGCTCCAGAGCTTCAGGATCTAGAATACTATCAGAAGGCTTCCAGTCCATTGTAGCCACACTGGCCATTTGTTTATATAATTTGTTTATGAAATTAATACAAAAATATCGGATGATAATTTTCCATCACTAAACATCACTGGCGACGTAATTTGTGGAAATTTAAGAGAAAAAGCGATTTCTTTCGGCCTTTGAATGTCCACACTAGGAATTTGTTTATATAATTTGTTCATAAAATCTTTAAAAAATATCGTATGTTAATTTTCCATCATTAAACATCACTGGCGACATAATTTGAGGAAAATTATGGAAAAAAAAAACGATTTCGTTTTGCCTTTAAATGTCCACACTGGACATTTATTTATATAATTTGTTTATAAAATTAATGAAAAATATCGGATGATAATTTTCCATCATTAAATATCACTGGCGATATAATTTGAGGAAAATTAAGAGAAGAAGCGATTTCTTTCTGCCTTTAAATGTCCACACTAGGCATTTGTTTATAAAATTAATAAAAAATATCGGATGATAATTTTCCATCATTAAATATCACTGGCGATATAATTTGAGGAAAATTAAGAGAAGAAGCGATTTCTTTCTTCTTTTAAATGTCCACACTAGGCATTTGTTTATATAATTTGTTTATAAAATTATTGAAAAATACCGAAATATAATTTTCCATAATCAAACATCACTGGAAATATAATTTGAGAAAAATTAAGTGAAAAAATGATTTTTTTATGCCTTTAAATGTCCACACTAGGCTTTTGTTTATATAATTTGTTTATAAAATTATTTAAAAATATTGGATGTCAAATTTTTATCTTAAAATATTATTTTTTCGATGGAAGCAAGTAATTTTAACGCAAAAATTTACTTTGCAAACGAAGAATCCATACAGTAGACTATTTGTTAAGTTAATTTGTTCATAACAATCAACATAACAATGCATTATTTTTTTTTGCTTTCAGCTACCCCCGTGCATAAAGTCTCGGAATGCTGATCATAGAAAAAAAATTTTCACCAAGATAAACAAAAAAAACGAAAAAGTCGACTTTTTATTCACTCTTTGCATTAACATAAAAGTTTAAACAAAAAAAAAATTCAAAAATTAGACGACATAAATCTCTTCAAAATTTGATGCTCAATTTTTCTGAAGAAAAAAATCCAAAATCGGTTCAGAATTGCCAGCTACAAGTTATTTTGAACCTCGTGTTTTGATTTCATCCCACTGTGCCCCCCCCCCTCCCCCCCGTGATAGTAGGTTTGACGGGACTGACGTTAGAGCTGGACTCTCCACTATACGGTGAATCACTACTTGACTTGGACATGATTTCAACTCGCAAAACAAATTTCGCGCATAAAGGTGGTAGTTGGGTGTACAATCTAAACATGAACAATACAAACAATAAAGTAGCCTCGGACTGGACTGAAACTTTGATTGACTAAATGCATACACACGGTAAACGTAAAGTTTGAGTTTCAGGCGATGAATGGAGACTGGGTGTTTGGAATGCTAGAGGAGTGAATGATCTTAAAGTAAGAGAACTACGAGAAACTATGCATGCTAGGAAACTAGATATTTTATGTGTACCTGAGACAAAGAAAAAGGGATGCGAAAGTAGAAACATAGAAAATGGGGTGTTGAAAAGCGGTTTTGAAATATGGTTAGGAGTAGATAGGGAATCACATGGTAGTCAAGGGGTCGGTTTGATTATGAATGAAAAAGCAAGATATATGTTCCAAAACGACTTAAATACTTCTTTTCTCCCCTTTTCAGGTAGTTGGAAAAAAATCTTTCTGATTGTAGGATTTATTATAAAGATACGGAAATATACGCTAAAGTCAAGGAATTACCTTCTTCATTTTAAATCAAATACAACTTTAGTCATTTTTATCTGAAGAAGATTGAACATAACATATGGTCGTGGCGAACTTTTGGGTTTCTATTATACGATGAACAGAAACGAGCGTGAAGCGCGAGGTTCACATGATGATCAAACGAAATATCGAGCGCGAAGCGCGAGTGTCGTGATGAGAATGTGTTCCTTAAGGTCGATAGAACCTTAAGTAAATTAGTTCTTCTTTTTATGTAAAACTGACATAATTAAACCAAAAGCAGGTCATAACGATGAAGCTTTAAGAGAGTATTAGCCCGCGAAGCGCGCACTAGCGAGGACACGAAGTGTGAAAACCTAGACGACAAATGTGTCCGAGCGCGCAGCGCGAGGTCAATACATTATCGAGCGCGAAGCGCGAGATAAACATATAATCGAGCGCGAAGCGCGAGATCCAAAAGGTGCGCGCCCTAGGCGCGCTGAAACTTGCGAGCGAAGCGAGCCGCGCGCGAAGCGCGCTATGAGAATGTGCCCGCGAAGCGGGCAGATTTTTTATATTCGGAGTATCCTTATTATACCTATAAACATTCATAGTTTCTTATAAGTATAGTTTACTACACAAATTATATTTGGGCAGGGAACAAAGAAATCTTGATATTGACTAAAAAAATATTGCATAAAGCAGTATTCAAGTTAGTTAATCCTGCTAAGAAAATCAATCAGAATGACTATTTACTTCGTTCACTTTAACTACTTTCCTTACAGTTCACTTAACTACAAGAATTACATTGGGGCGTCAGGTAACTAAGAAAAGTAGTTGGATTTTCTAAGAAAATATCAGTTAAAATAACTAAAGAATTGGTTAAATTAACTAAGAAAATTAATTAAATCAACTGTTAACCTTAATTACTTTAACTACTTCCTTACAGTTCACTTAACAACAAAAATTACATTGGGGCTTTAGGGAACTAAGAAAAGTAGTTGGATTTACTACCTAAATCTTACTTGTTCCAATTCTCATTGACTTCAGTCAAATCAACCACAAATATTAGCTACAACGATTGCTTTTCTTACTTCACTTAACTATATATCACATAATTAGTTTGACTACAAAAGTGACATTGGGGCCTTAGGGAACTAAGCAACTTAGTTGAAAAGTAGTCAAATCTACTAAGAATTTTTTTCAGTGTGCCTTGTAGTTCTATTTATTTTGTGAAGAAAGGTGTTGATTTTCCATAAAGCACTTTTATAACAGGCTTACAGATCTTGAAAAGCTACAACTGTTTTGCGCTCAACACTTTTCTCTACAATCAATAGGTTTTGAAAATAATTAATTTGATTTCACAAAATATTTCAAATTTTTTTTTTTTTTGTTCTGAAGAATGTTTTGAAAACAATTCTAGATAATAAGAAGACAAATAATAGACATACTTTTTTATGTTTCTCTAAATCGATAGAATGCGAATGTGTAAGTAAATTTCATTTTTAAATGTTCTGTGCAACAGACCAGACCACCATACCTATTTGCGATCGCTAAATCTGAATACGTGGTCTGTTTGATCCCAATAGGTCAGGATAAAGAAATATTCCAAGGACAAAGTAAGAAAAAAAAAACAAGATTTTAAGGGGAGAAAACTACGATTCTTATACGTTTTTGTGTATTAGACTATACCACCATACTTATACGTTTTTGAGGTCGTTTAATCTGAATCCGGAATCTGGTCGATCCCATCGGGTCAGGATCAAGGTCAAATTTTCTCATTCCGGAGAAAGCCATGCTTCTTATACGTTTCTGGGGTCGCTGAATCTTAATCCCGGGCCTGTTTGATCTCATTAGGTCAGGATCAATGTTATTTCAAGGTTAAATTTTGTTTTGCAAATGAAAACTCATTTTTGTCCGCGGATTCTGAAAGAGCGGGATATTTTACGTTGGTGCATGGTTTGAACTGTGTATCAAAGTGACCTTTACACATCATCCACAGGTCGAATCACTCTCTCAAATAATTGCATCTGAAATCAAAAATGATCCGCATTGAGAAATCTATAAATTACAAATTTTTATCGAGCATGGTTTCGGTTCGTGATATTTCTTCAAGGAGCATTGGAGAACCAAGATAGCAGACACCTATATCCACGCGCTATCGACGAATGGCGTTTTCTAATCCTCTGAAAAAGGATACATCTCTGTTATATACTAACTGCCAGAACATCTCAGTGATGAGGGGCTGATGAGGATACTGGAGCATCACTGATAAGCCAAACTTCAGTGTCCGCGAGAAACGCTTAAATTCCGTGGGGATGCTCTGATCTTGTTCTTGAAATTCAAAATCCTGCTTCCTCAGAGGATGCTGGAAATGGTGACAACTGCCTTAATCGAGAATGTGTAGATTGTAGAATGATCAATTTTCCAATGCTTTGAGGAAACGAAGCCAGCAAAGGCGTACTGCCCCGCAGGGCAGTAAAATAATTTTCAAGGTTACATCTAAGATAATCAGGTGGTCGCCCACTATGATCCCAACAACTTGCACACAGGTCATTTTCCCGTTATCCGTACGAGATAACAGCCTGAGACGATAAAGAGAGTGATTTGACCCTCAGGTGACCTTAACAGGTCATTTTGATTCAGGGGTCACACAACAAATGCAAACGTAATATATCCCGTTGTTCCAGGATCCGTGGTCAAAAACGCGTTTCTGTTTGATAAACAAAAGTTGACCCAGACGTTATGTACACCCTGACCTGATGGAGTCGAACAGACCCCGTATTCAGACTCAGCGGCCCCAGAAACGTATAAGAATCGTGGTTTTCTCCATTTAAACGGGCTTTTCTTAATTTGCCCTTGGAATGACCTTGATCTTGATCTGATGGAGTCAAATAAAGCCCGGGTTCCGATTCAGCAACCCCAAAAACGTATAAGAATCGTATTTTCCTCAGCTTAAACGTTTGTTTCGCAATTTGACCTTGGAATTACCTTGATCCTGACCTGATGGAGTCAAACAGAGTCCGGGTTCAGATTCAGTGACCTTGAAAATGTTTACGAATCGTGGTTATTTCGCTTAAACGGTTTCTTCTCCATTTGAGTTTGGAATGACCTTGATCCTGACGTGATGGTGTCAAACAGAGACCAGGTTCAGATTCAGCAACCTCAAAAACGTATAAGAATCATGTTTTTCTCTGCCATAACGTTTTTTTTCGCAATCTGGTCTTGTTGCTGACCTTGATGCTGACCTTGATGCTGATTTGATGGGGTTAAAAAGAGCCTGGATTCTGATTTAGCGCCCCAAAAATTTATAAGGATCGTGGTTTTCTTCGCTCAAACATTTTTTTCGCAATTTGACTTTGGAATAACCTTGACCCTGACCTGATGGGGTCAAGCAGAGCCCTGATTCAGTTTCAGCGACCCAAAAAACGTATAATCGCGCGAATCACCGCTTAAACTTTTTTTCGCAATTTGACTTGGAATGACCTTGATCCAGACCTAATGATAATAAGCAGACCCTGGATTCAGATTCAGCGCCCCCAAAAACGTAAAGGTATGGTGGTCTTGTTTACTGCACAGAACACTTGTTATTGTGGGGTTGTGTAATTAATATGCGTGTGAACTCAGCCCCCCACTTTGAAAATTTCGAATTTTTTTTTAGAGTTCTGACATCCTTTTGAATAGTCCTACAGTTCCTGATAACTTTTAAAAATAGTTCCGGCGTATAAATACTCTAAAAATAGATTTTTCAAAATTGGCGGCTCAGTTCACGTTCCCCCGCACTTTTTGAAAAATGAAGTTTTTTTTTAGAGTTCTGGCTAGATTTAGAATAGTTCTAGAGTTCCTGATACTTATTGAAACTAGTTCCCAAAAATTGGACCCAAAAAAATTTTTTCAAAAAATAGAGCCAGCCCCCCACTTTAAAAAAAAAATCAACTTTTTCTTTCATATTCCTGTATTTCCAAAAGAGTTCTAGAGTTCTATAACAGAATAATTTCGAAAAACTTGAAAACTCGAAAGTTACACAATTTCCAAAATCCCAAAAATACAGAGACATTTTTCGAAACAGTTCCAGGAGTTCTGATCAGAGTTCTGGCAGCCCCCTGAGTAGTACTACAAAAAAGTCTAATAACATTTTTCGGTAAACTCAAAATCCAAAAACCTACAAGACTTTAGACATACCCAACAAATTTTGAAATTCAACATTTTGAGAGTTCCAGGAGTTCTGATCAGAGTTCTGGTAGCCCACGGAATAGTTCTAACGAAAAGTCTAATAAAATTGTTTGATAGACTCAAAATCCAAAAACCTACAACACTTTACACATAACCAACAAATTTTTAAATTGAAAAATTTGAGAGTTCCAGGAGTTCTGATCAGAGTTCTGGTATCCCCCAGAATAGTTTCAACAAAAAGTCCAATAAAATTTTTTGACAAACTCAAAATCCAAAAACCTACAACACTTTACACATACCCAACAAATTTTGAAATTGAAAATTTTGAGAGTTCCAGGAGTTCTGATCAGAGTTCTGGTATCCCCCAGAATAGTTTCAACAAAAAGTCTAATAAAATTTTTCGATAAACTCTCAAAATTTTCAATTTCAAAATTTGTTGGGTATGTGTAAACTGTAAAGTGTTGTAGGTTTTTGTTTTAAACATTTCCTGAATATTCTTTACGAAAAAATACAATAAAAATGAAACTCACTTTTATAAAATAAAAATTGATTTTTCTCATCGTAAAAGCTATTTAATTATTGACTAGATAAAAAGAATTTTACAGAACGAACGTGTAGTTTATCACGATATTTTCTGTGTACAATATTTTTCTATGAAATGCATACTTACACTACCCGATTCGGGTAGTGTTTCTAGGTTGATAACTTGTAGTAAATAACTACAAGTGTGGGCTCACCACACCCACGATGTGCCAACAGCACTCAGTTTTCTCGAATGGTCACCCATCCAAGTGCTAACCGCGCCCAGCGCTGCTTAACTTCAGTGATCTGACGAGAACTGGTTTTTTCAGCGTGGTATGGCTGTTGGCAAAAAATAAAAAACCAAAAAATAATGTATATAAAAAAGTTGTATTTTCAATAAATTCACAATTTCTCTGCAGAATATTTGTATATAAAAGTAATATTTAAAAAAAAAATAATGAAAAACGCGAAAATATTTATGTAAAAGTAAAACAAAGGCTTTATTAGAATTATTACCATGAAATGTTTTTTTAGTATACTAGTATAACTGTCACAATTACTGTAGATGTACGCATTACTGCGTTCTTTTTCCTAATCAGAATACATTGAAGATGAATAATTTTGTTTGTCTCCGAAAAATTTTACAATTAAATGAGAGTTTACTCTACTTTATAATGAAAGTTGAAATATTGTTAAATTTGTTGTGTATTTGTATTAAATATTTAAACAATCAACATTTATAAAAAGTGAAAAATTCACCATTTTTCTTCTAATTCACTTACCGGAGTGCTGTTCTTTAAATGAGTTTTAATGTATTGCACAGGCTTGCAGGCAGCAGGAAATAACTTTTTTTAAATACAACACTTTCTCGAATAAAATAAACATAAAAAGATAAAACTTTCATTATTGATACAAAAAATTAGTTCCGTAGCAGCAGGTAAATATACGTAGAAGATGCAAACTCAGCCTATAAAGTTTTGCATCAAGTTTTTGATTTAACAAATCGCTGCACGATAGCTTTAATTGATTGTTTAAGAACACGTAAACCATGAAAATAATAAAAAAAAAGAAAAAAGAGGAAGTACCGAATCAGAAATTAAAAACAAAAAGAAATAATAAAAGATGTTCTTCCAGGAAAGAAAATTTGCTCCTTACAATGGAAGGTCTTATGCAAGCAGGGACTATTGTAGCTGCAAGTCGAAAGTATTTTATACCACAAACCACAATCAACATTAAGAGCCCGGTATCATAGAAAATAGGCAAACAAAAAACCTGGACCGAATAAAATTTGTCCGAGCGAAAAAAGAAAAAATTAATATTCATTTTTTTAGCAATCTCACAAAATGAATCATTCCCCAAACAAAATTCGAACTTTGCTTTTTTCACCACCCTATTGCAGACATTGGTTCTCTATAGCCACTTTTCCCTGAATTAAATATCGCGCAAAATACAGGGTGGTCTAGGTCAGTGAAAACCTAAAAATCAGGGAAAAGTCAGGGAATTTCTACAAAAGGCACTTTAAATAACTGTCAAGGATTAGAAATTTGTTTTATTCCATTTATAAAAAATTATATGTTAAAAGTGTTACAAGATTATGATTCTGATCTTTGAATATTAATGGTCAAGGAAAATAAGAAATTTGTCAGAGACAAATTAGGGAATTTTAAAAATGATGTGTTGTGGTCAGCCTGATGTAATATTTTTGTTAGTAATTTATTTGCCTTGTATTTATATTTATATTTTTTTGCAGTTACTTACGTCTATAGATTATATTTTTACTTCAAAATGTTATTATTTGGTTGAAAATTCAATAATGTTATTAAAAACTCATTCTTTTTGGTTAAGGATTCAAATCTTTTGCTATAAATTCGTCATTTTCGTTAAAAAAATTCATCTGTTCTAGTGGAGAGTTCATCTTTTTTTAATCAACATGCGACTTTTCCGTTAAAAATTAATCTTATTTGGTTGAAAATTCAACTATTTGGTTAAAAATTCATCTTTTTTGCTTTAGGATTCAACTACTTTGTTAAAAAGTCCGCTTTTTTTGGTTGGATCAAACTGGATTTGATTTAAAATAATTTTATTTTTTTGGTTGACATGTCAACTATTAAATTTTCGGCGAGAATTCATATTTTTTATTTGAAAATCCAACTACTTGGCTGAAACTTCAAGTACTTTGTTAAAAATTCATTCTTTTGGTTGATGATTTTTGGTCTAAAATTCAAGTAGTTTATTAAAAAGTTATTCCTTTCGACTGAATATTCAACCGTTTTGTTGAAAATTCGCCTTTTTGGTTGAAAATTCATCTATTTTGGTAAAAGATTAACCTTCTGTTGAAAATTCAACTGACATCTTTCTGGGTTGAAAATTCAAATATTTTCCTAAAAATTCATCATTTTTGTTTAAAAATTCATCTCTTTTTGTAGACGATTAATCTTTTTTAGATTAAAATGCGAATGTTTAGTTAAAAATTAATCCTTTTCTTTGTAGAATTGAACTATTGTGATGAAATTCTTTAAAATTGAACCAATTCATTAAAAGATCTTTCTTTTTGTTGAAGATTCATAATTGTAGACGAAAATCAAATTCTTCTGCGTAAAATTCGTGTTTTTTTGGCTGAAAATTAATTTTTTAAACTGAATAATTAACTATTGCAGTTGAAGATTAATCATTTTAGTTGAAAGTTAATCTCTTTGGTTAAAATTTCAACTATTTCGTTGAAAATTAATCTTTTTTAAGTAACGATTTAACAACATAGGTGAAGGTTATACTTCTTTGTTAAAAATTTATCTGTTTTTGTTGAAAATTCAACTATTATCTGAACGTTATGTACAAAATTCTTTTTTCAGATAAAAAATTATTCTTCTTTGTTAAAAATGCATCTTTTTGGTTAAAAATTCAAAAATTTTGGTTGAAAATTCATCTCTTTTCGTTTAGAATTTAACTATTTTGTTGAAAATCGTTTTTTTTTAATTTAAAGGCCGTGACTACGGATACCGAAATTTCCGTACAAATAGCCAGATTTTTTCGGTGAAAATAGAGCTGGAAATGGACTATTTGTGCCGAAATTTTGGTACGAATAGCTGATTTTTTTTCGGTACCTATAGATACTTCCTAAATTAAACTATTTTTTAATAAAAATTGAATTTTTTTTTGTTCACATATCAGCTAAGGTAGAGGAGGTAGTACGTGGACACTTTTTGTAGTCTGCCATATATATAGCCGATTGTCTAAAAAATTTTCTGTATCACTGAAAATCTGTCGATGTAAAGTTTTAACTTATACATTTATCTAACTATTAAAACAAAAAACACTTACTTTCAGTAAATTAAGAAACTTGTATGGCTAATTAAAGAGAGGAACTTATTTCTTCAGAACGTGGACACATAAAAATTGAAAGCGTGAGTACATGGACAGGATAGAGTTAATAGGTGGACACGTTTAGAAATTCATTTTTTATTTGAGTATAAAACATTCATTCTTACTTATGAAGCAAAATTTTGTCTTTGGTACTTTCGAACTTAAAGTACTTACAATTAAATAAATAAATAATTCAAATTATGGAAAATAATCATGAGAAGTACATTTTTTAAATATAAAAAAATTATAAAAAAACCAACGGCCACACCACGCTGAAAAAACCAGTTCTCGTCAGATCACTGAAGTTAAGCAGCGTTGGGCGCGGTTAGTACTGGGATGGGTGACCGTTCGAGAATACTGGGTGCTGTTGGCATATCGTGGGCGTGGTGAGCCCAACTGGTAGTTATTTACTACAAGAAACTATCCACCTATAAACACTACCCAAATCGGGTAGTGTCACGCCTACCCTGAAAGGGAAATGGCTTAATGGTATACTACTACTACCGGTAAATACTTATATTTGAATAAATGCTTAAATTTTCTCCAATTTAATTTTTTTTGCGTTTCCAAATGTTGTATTGAGGCATCTATAAAAGAATCTTCAATAGTAATTAACTCTTGATTTAACTATTCTAGCTGTTTTTCAGTTGACATGATGTTTTCTTTTTCGTCTTCGGTTTTCATTTTTCTTTTCAACTGCTTGATTGCATTACTGATTACTTTTTTCCTGTCTGTTAACATTTTTTTACTATCTTTCAAGGGTTTTTCAATATCTTTTCCTTTATCTTTTATTTCTTTGGCCTTTTCTCTATTCTGTTTATTTATGAAAACTTGCATTGCTTTCATTTTTTTTCCGTCTTCTTTTTTTTGTAGAATTTCGACTAAATCATCAACCACAGAAACTGTGGGGATATTTTCTTGATTCTTCCTTTTCTTTTTTTTCGGGTGAAACGTCGGAATAGGAAAATTGTTTTTCAAATTACTTTCTTTTTCTGTCAATTCCAAAATATTAACTTTATCTTTACAACTATTCGAGGTGAGTGAAGAATTAACTGACAATTTTGAACTGCTTCCTAATTCAGAATCGAATGTACTTTCATTCGAAATACTTGAAAGCTCTTGGAAATCAGTCGAAGTAGAATTATTAAAAAATCCTTCCGCACTGCTCAAACGACCAGCAAGTTCTGAAGAATGACTTGAGAGATTCAGCGGAACCTTTGAATTATTTGATTCAATGTGCGAGGTATTGCACGAATGATCTGCTATAGTTTCCGGAGATTTTTGCAAATAATCTTGGTGATCAGAAAGATTTTTCGTTGACTGATCTGGAGCATTATTCAAATCTGAATTGGAAGAGCTGTCTTGATCCTGAAGCTTATCCGTAGTCTCTTCGACATGCTCTTCTCTGATACTTTCAGTGTTGATACATTCTAAATTTTTAACATTTTCATCGGCCAGATAATTTTCAATAACTATTCCTGAATTAATTTGATCATCTTGACAGTCAAATTGAACTTCAAGTTCATCCTGGGTAAAAATAGGCGGGGGTCCTTTTGAACAAATTATTGGAGTTTTGCTGGTCCTCTTTGCGTGCAGAGTACTTTTAGGGATTCCAAACTTGTTGGCTGTCGATCGCAGACTTGCACCTGATTCAATATCGTTCAAAGCCCCTTGCAATTTTTTCGGATCATGAATTTTCTCAATTTGTTTCTTTTTAGGTTTAATAACCACCTTCGTCACATTTTTTTTTACATTTGTTTTCGTCGAAGGTTTTTTTTACGCGAAAATGTCCTTGCCATAGTTAAAGATGTAACTGTAAAATAAAAAAAAATTAAACCTAAATTTATTTGTAACCTTTTATTAAGTACTTACTTCTTGAGTAATACTTAAATTTAAAAATAATACCAAAATATTATATATTATGCTTACAGAATATTATATTTGTGGGTGATTCAAAACCAATCTATTTAGATTATTACATTTTCAC
>CAKNYM010032300.1:0-20354 GCA_932195095.1 Andricus curvator
CTAATACTATTCATCAAAATCTAAATTCAATCCAAAACGAAACTGATCACATCCAATTCAAAATTTCGTCAGACACTAACTCGCCACTCTCAAAATGAAGATCGATAATTTCTCTCCAACTTCTTGTATCTGATATCGTTAAGTTTAAACGGTAAATGCGAATCTCTATTATTTTGCTCCTTAATTACATCTTTTATCATTTTTACTCGATTATCACGCCATTGCCTGCTCATCTCAAGTCAGTGCAAAGGTATTTCAACTTTCGCTTGTCAGCTACTGTAAAATTAGCCGTTGTCTCCCGATAACGTACATCATTTTTACCATATCGATCGGTTTCGTTTGCACTTACACAAAAATATTATATTTATAACTCTCCTTCTACTAGATTAATCTCTTTCGGATCTTTTTCAAATTGTTTTTTAATCATTTCCCTTAAGAATCCTTGTTGACATAATGGAAAACCTGCCCACCAGCCAGGCCCTTCATACTCAAAATTTCCCATTCAAATAAAAGGTCTAAATTAGCATCTAATGAACTTTGAAAATTAATTGAAGAACTTGGTTTATCCGTCTCTCGCTGCGGCACCTCAAAATCTACATTTACTAGATCCGATTGAGACAACTCATCATTTTCGAAAACATGATGTAATACATTCAACATTTCTATTCTCTCTCGTGCTTGCAAGTTAAAGAACTAGTTTCAAACTCACGGTCGAACACTTCCGGACACATGACTAAGTCTTTTTTTTAAATTTCACTCCAGTATACTTCCAAATTTTTCACTAAAATCCTCAATTGCCGAGTCGATCCTAAACATTTATGTCACAGACATATGTGTTTATGTAACATCATTCTAATAGTTATGACAGTAGCCCCTCACCGATCTTGAGACGCGACCAGCGGAAACCCTCAAACTTACTTCCGGTTATTCTTCCGCCCTCAAGGCGCACACCGACGCACCCTCCAACTTCAAGAGCATGATTTACGACTAGGTAAAGCCAAAACTAGAGTGTAGGGTACCAGGAGGCAGACCACGAAAAAGCTATGCATAGGCTGTAGGCAGCAACTACGATGAATTTACAATTTAAGGAGTGGGTCCAGGACCCAAAAAGTCAGTCCAAAAGTGAGTCCAAAGTTAACGAACGTCTGTCTGAAAAACCAGTCAAGGCATATAGTAAAAAGTCTTGATCAGTCAAAAGTTTAGTCAGCGACAGTCTAAAAGTATTCGAATTTTGCACTAACAAAAATGGGAGCACAACAAATATTTTTCCAAAAATGTTCATTTCTCAAAAAAGAAAAAAATTGTACTGTTTTTTTATTTTAGAATTTTGACCCACATCATTCACCAGGTGTATGCAAAAAGTTCAACATTAATTTTCCATCACACAAAAAGTGTCAAATCCGACCAAACGTGCCCTGAAAATCGTGTAATCGTTAAATACGGTCGATTTTGACATAAAAGTAATAAAATGTTACATTTTTAAGGTTGATATTGTTAAACCTATTATGTCATGAAAATTATGACATAAAAAACCCAGGCGAAATTAAAGGAAAAATCAAATAAAAAATCCTATCTTTCGATGTCTCTGAAATTCAACTAATAGTGCGCTGAAAATCGCGTAATCGCAATTATACGGTTGACTTTGAAATAAAAGTAATAAAATGTTACATTTTTAAGGTTGACATTATTAAACCTATTACCCAGGCGAAATTAAAGAAAAAATAAAATAAAAAATCCTATCTTCGGATGTCTGTGAAATTCAACCAATAGTGCGCTGAAAATCGTGTAATGGCACTTATACGGTGGACTTTGACATAAAAGTAATAAAAGGTTACATTTTTGAAGTTGATATTGTTAAACCTGTTACCAAGGCGAAATGAAAGGAAACATAAAATTCAAATCCTATGTCCGGATGTCAGTCAAATGCAACCAAACATGCGCTGAAACTCGTGTAACCGCACTTATACGGTCAATTATGACATACAAGTAATAAAATGTTACATTTTTAACGTTGATATCGTTAAAGCTATTACCCAGACGACATTATAGAAAAATAAAAAGATGAATCCTATGTCCGGATGTCGGTCAAATCCAACTAAACGTGCCCTGGAAATCGTTTCGATTTGGACATAAAAGTAATAAAATGTTACATTCTTAAAGTTTATATTGTTAAACCTATTACCCAAACGACATGGAAGGAGAAATGAAAACAAAAATCCGATGTTCGGATGTCGGACAAATCCGACCAAACGTGCGCTGAAAATCGTGTAATCGCACTTTTACGGTCGATTTCGACATAAAAGTAATAAAATTTTAAATTTTTAAGGTTGATATTGTTAAACCTATTATCCAGGCGAAATAACAGGAAAAATAAAATAAAAAATTCTGTGTCTGGATGTCGGTCAAGTCCGAACAAACGTGTCCTCTAAATCGAGTTATCGCATTTATACGGTCGATTTTGACATAAAGTAATAAAATGTTACATTTTTCAAGTTGATATTATTAAAGCTTTTGCCCAGACGAGGTGAAAGGTAAAATGAAAAGAAAAATCCTGTTTCCGGAAGTCGGTCAAATCCGTCCAACCGTGCCCTGGAAATAATGTAATCGCACTTATACGTTCGATTTTGACATAAAAGTAATCAAATGTTACATTCTTAAAGTTTATATTGTTAAAGCTATTGCCCAGGCGAAATAAAAGAGAAAATAATATCTAAAAACCTATGTCCGGATGTCGGTTAAATTCGACCAAACGTGTCCTGGAAATCGTATAATCGCACTTATATAGTCGATTATGACATTAAAGTAATAAAATGTTACATTTTTAAAGTTGATATTGTTAAACCTATTACCCAGGCGAAATGAAAGGAAAAATAATATCTAAAAACCTATGTCCGGATTTCGGTCAATTCCGACCAAACGTGCCCTTTAAATCGTATATTCGCAGCTATACGGTCCATTTTGCCATAGAAGTAATAAGGTGTTACATTTTTAATGTTGATATTGTTTACCCTATTACCCAGAGTAAATAAAAGAGAGACGGTTTCACACTCATTTTTAGGAATTTTTGATTCCCAATTTTTCATTTTTTTGCATATTACTGTAGGATAATGTTTATAAAAGACATTATCACTTTCAGTTTTTCGAATCTAACCAAAAAAAAAAAAAAAATGGAAGCAAAAAAAAATTTTGTTTTCAAAAATGTTAATTTCTCCCAAAAGACAAAAAATGTTACTGTTTTTTTACTTTAAATTTCGACACACACCTTTCGCGGGGTGCACACAAAGAGTTCAGCAATAATTTTCAATCACCAAAAAAGTGCCAAACCCGACCAAACGTGCCCTTGCAATCGTGTAGTTTGTCTTATACTGTTGTTGAACCTATTACCCAGGGGAAAGAAAAGGAAAAGTCAAATCATAGATCCTATGTCCGGATGTCGGTCAAATCCATCCAAACAAACCCACTCCATATCACCCCCGTAGGTTAAAAAAATTCCGTAAAACTTTTAGAAATAAAATAATTACGAAAGTCCAAATTGTGTCAATAATTATTGTACAATGTCATGCCAAAAGCACCACGAAAGGTTTCATCCCTATAGCGCGGTATTGTTTTTTGACCGAATTTTGTACATTCAAGGGGATGATTTTGGGTGGGTTCCCCATGCATCACAGGTATGAAATTTTTCAAAACGGCTTTCGGTATGAAATTCTATAATAATCATTGCCAAATTCTTGACTTTTGAAATTGGTGTATTTTTAACGAGTTTTTGAATGTTTAGGAGATGAGTTGGAGTAGGTTCCGCATGCGATGAGGGATGAAAATTTTTGGCAAATTGCTCAAAATTAATATTTAATTTAAAATCAAATATTTGAACTCAATTATTTTTATAATACAGTTCAAGCAATAAAGATATAAAAAGAACTCAAATTTCTTTCTAATATCAAAGAACCAATCCAGCCTCAGGTAACGCAATCAGTTTACTCTATCTTTATTTCCAGTAATCCCAAAGCTGAAAGCAGAACATTAGTTAGGGAATGTATCTTTAAAATACCAAAAATAAAATCATTAAACAAGTCACACAACATAAATTTGTTTTGACTTACCCTCTCTACTCTATCATCTCTGATGAACCATTTCAAATTCCACACATCAAATGGTGTATTTATTGGATCACCTAATGAAAGAATATGTTGTTTTAAGGCCCTTTGAGCTTCGTCAAAAACAAGCAAACTGAGCGTGATCATGGCCGCCCTGATCACCTCTGCAGAGGTGTTATTGAAGGCTCCTTCGATGTCCACAAAGATTCCAATCGCCAGGCCTTTCTCTTTCAGTTGACCTTCAATTAGGTTTACTGCTCTGCTTAGGGCCGTCTCCGTCGAGTGACCAGCCCTGTAGGCGTATTGCTCCTTGTAAAGTGGCCTACTCGACAAGACCTTGTCGCGGATATATCTATCCACAAGTCTTTCCACTGCTTTAGTAGGAAATATGTTAGGCTGATGGGACGGAAATCCTTGGGTAAGGTATAAACGATCCTACCTGCTTTCGGAATAAAGACTACTCTCGTACCCCTCCATGCCGCCGGGAAATGTCCCAACGTCAGACTAGCCCTAGCAAGTCGCACTAGCGGCCCTATAATGATCTCTCCAGCCCTCTGTAAGAGCACTGGATATATGCCATCTGGGCCAGAAGACTTGTAAGGACTGAAAGACTTCAGGGCCAACTTGACCCTGGCGGGAGTGACAATCTCATTGGCTAGCCTGTTCCGGGCCCAGTTGGGCCGCAGGCGACTTTGTTTACCTCTGAGGTGACGTCCTCTTTTCTCCAAAGCTTAAAAAGCCCGGGAAATCTGCCTTGATCAGGTGAGCCAAGGTATCCCGGTGGTACTCTGAGTATCCCTCCGCCGGGCAATTTCAGAGTGCCGAGAATAGCGTCAGGATTTCGATAAAGCAGCTTATCCAGTCTATCCGCCTCAGCTCCCTTCTCGATGTCTGTCCAAAAGTTGGTCCAGCTCTCTTGCTTTGCCTTACGTATTGCGCCCCTGTATTCGTACCTCATCGTTGTAAATGAGGTCCATAGTTCCTTCGTTTTGCCATTACTAGCACGTCTGAATCTCTATCTGGTTTCCCTGCGAAGTTCTTCGAGTTTCCCGTTCCACCAGTGTGTCTCCCTAGCCTATCGGACTCTTGTAGGTCGACCAATACTTTCATAAGTAGCTTTGATGGCTTCCGTGAAAATTTTGGTACCATCTCCAGGGTATCCACGTCTCGAATTGATCTGGGAACCTCTGAAAGTGCACATCTTAGTTCCGTGGAAAACTGATCCCTGACCGTTCTTCTTGGATTTCTGACCCATTTAGGGCCAGCGGCTACAATGGATTCCAAGACGAACTCTATCTGTGAGTGATCTGAGAGAGTGGGTTCATCTACAACTCTCCACTTCTTGATATTATCTCTAAAACTACTGGTACAGAGAGTGATGTCAATGACTTCCTCGCTGAACGAGTTACGGAACGTCGGGGTGTTCCCCGTGTTAAGAATATTTAAATCAGTTGTGATTAAGTATTCTAGTAGGTCATGACCTCTTGAGTTGATGTCCGTGCTGCCCCACAAAGTATGGTGGGAATTAGCATCGCATCCCAGCAGAAGAGGAATACCCCTTACCTTGCAATATTCCACCAGTGTGCAAACCTCCACTGGTGAGTTGGTATCGCTGTCATGAGGAAAATAAGCCAATCCCAGAACTAGCCTTCCTATTCCCTTGAGATCCGTGGCTATCACCACCATATCTCTCGAACATATGTAGCTCAAGCAGCGGGACAGCGTTGACACCCTTCGCCAGTATGCAGGCCCTTGGTTTGGGCGCCATGTGGTCCCTGTAACAAAAAATAGCAGCCCCCCCTAATCCCCTTATGGTATCTCGAACTAACTAAGGTTCTTGGATTGGCGAGATACCTGTGCCTCGCAGCCATGTCCCTCTGCAAAACTGCAGAGGCCCCTTTGCTGTGATGCAAGTTAATTTGGGCAATGGTTAGACCAGGAGCATACATATAGGTCTGCTCCCGATCTTCCTGTGTTGCAACAGGCTCCTCGTGTCCGTGGCCGGCAACCATAAAGTTGACCTGTCTAAAGTGGTAAAAGGGCCTGTTGTTGAGGGCCGCAAGATCCCTTGTCTGGGGCTCAGGTATCCGCACAACTAGGAGATGCCTGGTGCCTCCTACTGTGTCCTCTTCCTTATGCCTATCGTGCCTAAATATTCGCCAGGACGCTGTCTTAAGTGAGGGGTTCAATCCCTACAACCGCCGGAGTTCCTCAGACGGGTCTTCCAGTTTGCCCGGGAACCACGCCGTAGCCCTCACCATCTTCTGAAGCAATTCAAACCCACCCACCTTAAGAGCTGCACCTTCCCACGACTTTATCTCGACCATGCACTAGTTTGAGTAGCCAAGCTTTAGTCGCTAGGTCGGCTGCCACAAATGCGAAGACCCCTCCCCTGCAGAAGGAGGTCACGAATTTTGGCCATTGATCTGGGGACACTCTTTCAAGCGCCCTCCAGGTAGCCTTGCTGAAGATCTCATACTGCTCCGTAGAGAGCATCGAGTCCGGGTAGTTGGTATCGGCCACCGCCATCGTCAGGGGGTTAGTCCTCTGAGCGGCCGTCAGTCCAGCTCCCAACGACTCTCTGTTAGTCGGCTGCTGGGCCGCCTAGTGCCTCTTCAAAGTCTTAGCCACCCCAGATGGGGTGTCCTCTGAGCCCCTACCTCTCTTCTGGGCCTCAGTGATGGATGTCGGCCCTGTAGCTGCCGACGTTCCAGCACCCGCAGCTGCTCTACTAGCCTGCTGCGCTTGCCTCTGCAGTCTCCTTTTCAGGGAACCGCTGATGCGTTTCTTCTTTTTTGGGGACTGATTGGCCTCTCCCGTTACCATAGCCTCGTTCAGAGGGACCGTCGATCCCTCAGCTCCCGAGGGAGCTGGGGGCACAGCCGCCACCTGAATTGGGCTTGCCGGAGAGACATATGGGGAGGAAACGGTTATGTTAGACCCGTCAAGGACCAACCCCTCTCCCTCCTCCACCACCTCCATTACTCCTCCTTTTTGATTTTTGATGTTAGGAGTGTTCATTTTGATCCCACGAGAAGCTTAGGAAAATAAAAGGTCCGCCCCTGCAGAGTCCCGCATGCAGGAGTAAGACTAATTACTCGGGGAGGTCGTCCAGTGTCCCCGAGAGGCCGTTAGGACACCTTCGCAACCCCTAGGTGCCAAAGTGCCACGAGCACGATCACTCTACACCCATGGCTTACGGGGGTGGTCACATTGAGTGAGACACTCAATGTTCAAATATCCGCTTGAAAACCACCATAACAAACAGAGGGCTGATTCTTGGTCGCTATGCGGGCCGCAGATCATTTTTGTCCCGATTTCAAAGCTGTAAATCGGTCCGGGAAGAGCCTCGACCCAGGGATCCAGAAGGCCCGTGTTAGCTAGGCTCTTTCACCCTTCTACCATACCGTAATCACGAATACCAGGAGAGCCCGTTTATAGGGATCCTTTTATTCATATTCATGCGCATGCAGGCCGAGGTCCTTTTGACCCCCATGTCCAGTTTGTTACGAACCAAAAATGTTAATTAAATCACGTTTGCCGACTGAAACTTCCTCGCTGCTTCACTTTACTTCACGCTACCATTTTCTTTTTGTCTTGGGTATAGGTTTATAATTTAAAAAAAAAAGACTTTTTATAGGTCCAACCCTACATATAGGATTTTATTACCCTTAATATTTGATAATTAAAAGCGAATAGGTATTTAGTTCTTATGGAGTACCGTTCTGTCGGACGAGAACGAGCAAATGAATTTAACATGGATTTCGAGGAGATAGGAAATTTGAACACTGTTCGACATACCTTTGGTGTAATGCCTTTTTCCTTCTGCCGCCCGTGAGCCGTAAATTACTTCCTCCTCATGGCCACACGGTTTTTTGTCACTGTATCTATATTTAGTTTTCTATAATTCCACTTTGATCGTCGGCGTGAGGCTTTTTGAACTTTGTACGTCAGTCGTTATAATAACGCGCCGAACCACTGATACCACCTTCCATTCCGTTTTCCATTCTTACTCAATGTCACTAAATCAAGTAGAGCCTAAGCTACTTTTTAAACTTGATTAAGAGAGATTGAGTTTACTTTTATTTTTGCTCGCCGACGAGAGGCTTTTTAAAATTTAGATGTCAGTCGTTATTTATTACAATAACTCGTCGACCAACTGACACCACCTTCCGTTCAGTTTTCCGTTTTACTCAATGTCACTGAATCGGGAAGAAAAGGCACGTTATTTGCTTTTTCATCAAACTACCTGTCATGATAAGGTAGAATGAAGAACTGTGATTATTTGGTGGGAATCATTGTGGATTCTCGTATGAGGTGGACGAAAAGCACAGTGGCAGGAAATTACCTTCCAAAATCTTATAGTTCGCTTTGGGAAATAATTTAAATTCATTTTCGAATATCATCAATCTATATTTATATTTAAGTATAATTTTATTGTTATTTTTAGTTTCAATCATGGTTAAAAATTCAATACGTCAAGAAAACGGTTGTAGTCAGGTTTTAACTTGGTTGTAATGCAGCAGAGTGGAGTTTACAGGAGAAGGGGATAGTGCGATCGCACCGTGCAGTTGCGTTGACTTGCTTACATGTATGTATGTATGTATATATATATATATATATATATATATATATATATATATATATGTGTGGCGCGATCTGAAGACAGACCCCTAAGCGGCCAAAAATCGATTCTCCGATTTTTAATGTTTTACGTAGATTCGAACTTGCTCTTTAAGATGGTATAGTTTAAAAAATTCCATCATTAATCATTTAAAATTTGAAAGTTTAAAAACTTATCTTTCTTCGGTCTTACTGTCCGATTAATAAAAAAAACATAAGAAACGATTATAGTTGTTTAAAAATCGTTTTATTCTCTACGTTTCGGCTCTCACTGCGGGCCTTCATCAGGAAAGTTTCCATTTCTGTCGTTAAAAATTTTTTTTTGTTACGTAGTGTCAAAAAGATACATTCTTTGTCGATCATGTTATGATTCCATAAGGTGAAGATTTAATTTTCATGTCGAAATTTTTATATAATAATTGTCAAAATTATGAGCCTCAAGAAAAAATTTATCTTTTGAAACTTTCCTGATGAAGGCCCGCATTGAGAGCCAAAACGTAGAGAATAAAACGATTTTTAAACAACTATAATCGTTTCTTATGTTTTTTTTATTGATTGGACCGTAAGACCGAAGAAAGATAAGTTTTTAAACTTTCAAATTTTGAATTATATCAACGGTCGAAGAAAAGATAGGAGAAACAACTTGGAACCTCGCTCCAAAAAGTTGGTTTAGATAATTATATTAATAATTTATTCAGTACAAGCCTGTAAACATTGTCGTTCTATGTCATTCTATCGGCCCGTCGCCACTTCTCCTGCTTCTTCTCTAAAATTTACGTTTGGCCGCTTAGGGGTCTTTCTTCAGATCGCGTCACATATATATATATATACACACATCTGTACACACATGTACGTATTCGTTGCAGTGTGCAAAGCCGATGGATGAGTCCCATCAATCTAAAGTGCATTCTTTTTCGTTCACAGCACTGGTTCAGTAGGATCAGGTTGCCTCGGTGGTACCCATGGTGGAGCTACCAGCACTTGATAGACAGCTAGTTGGCGCGATGGCTGAGATCCAGCCTCGATATCATCCGAAGCAGGAGCGGTTCGTCTTCTTGTACATCGAGCACAGAGGAGCGTCACTACAGTTGAACCCAATAGCATTAGATGACTCCGTGTCAGATACATGACTACAACGGAGATAATACTACCAAGACCTATGATGTGCTTTGTGATAGAGTTTGGTGGCGTTCCATGTCTTGGCCCTCGGTTTGAAGGTGAGAAAGTTGCCTTTCGATGTCCAATAACGATTGATCAGCCATTGAGCTGGTAGGGTAAATTGTTCCATCCTTATGCTGCAACCAGTCATCAGTTGGATCAACCCTGATCCTGATAATTTTATGCACATAGAAATTGAATTTAGGCAAATGATCTCAGCCGCAATTTCTTACAATAGGGAGTAAATCCAAACTCCAAATGTCTTCATTGGTGACCAGCATGGTTCCATTCGGAAAGAGATTCGTATGACACATAAGAGTATTTCCAATATCAACCGTATCAGACGGCGTGCAACTCTTTAGTTTGGCTTCCCGGCATCCTTCGGGTTTTGTCTTTGCAACCGATTTCCCTAGATTTTGCTTTTTAATTACCCGAAACCCAATTTTTTAATTTTCCAGGTTAAGAATTATTTCGATTTCTACGGTTGAGTCTATTGGCACGACTAATATTCCCTTGGGCAGATTTTCCTTTGATACATCATGCGTACGAAATTCCAACTCGGTTACTTATTGGGTTTTGTGCTTATTGAATGTTTTCGGCGATTGTGAATCGATTTCTTAGTTGAGTGTTATTGAAGAACGTTTGACAGAACGGTTTTGCGACTTATGGATATTGCTCTTGCAAATTGTGCATGCGCTGGATCTAGGTTGACAGGAATTCTTGGTAACGTTGAACATCGAAAAATGTTGTTATCCTCCACGTCGAGGTTTAGCGGTGAACACGAATTGTTCGGTCCCAAAAGATATAATAAGGTCCATATCCACATATTCACAGCATGCATCATTTTAGAGATATCCTAAACAATTGCAGAGATTGATATGTCGAAATTATTAAAGGAAGGGAAGGGGGTCACAGATGCATCATCTCGATGAAGAACTAGTGCTTTTTTTAACTTTAATTTTTAAAGAACTGAATAGTTCCGTGGGATTTGAAGGTTAATATCATGTTTGTATCCGAACCCAAACTATACATTTTTACATAGCTACCTGTCGTTCTGTGGAGTGTACGGTAATTAGTGTAGATGGTTGATGGATATTCCTAACATCTAAATTCAGCAATGGAATATAAAGGGTTGATTTTTTACCATTGCTTGATAAACCTTGCGCGTTCTCCGCTTTGATGGCTAAATTATTATTTTATGTGAACCTGACTACGGTATAGGTTAAGGTTAATTACGCAGCCTTTGAAATCAATGATTGTAATAATTTTGAAGAATCCGTCTTTAAGATATTCAGTTCGGTGCTTAATTAAATGATTTGAGATTTCCTGATATTGAATGTTGTAGTTTTATGGTTAGTCTCTTATATCTTCCCAACTGTATATTTAATCAATTAAAATTCCTGTACGTTGGTCAGACTTCGGCATAATTTTTATTTCTTTATTTTTTTCAGAACCTAATTACTTCAGACTAGAATAAACAGACTCGTATAGAAAGCATTCAGAACTGAATAATTTCGCTTGGAAACCTTAAAAATTGTGTTCGAACTCCTCAAAATAGTAACACTCGAAAACAATCACCCTATTTCGTGCAAACAAAATATTTATGACCATTATTTAGTTAAAAAATTACAAATTAGGATTTCATGATCTTTTATTTATTTGAGCATCTTATTGTTGCACTGTTAAGAGTGTGTCAGTCTTATGTACAATTTAGTTGTGTACTTGTTTGTGAAAATATGTATGTGCGTTTTTGAATGTGTGCGTGTGGCGATTAGCGCCTCATTTTCGCCAGTAAGCGTCCCAGTGAGCACCGCGCCGAATCGTTCTGGAAACCCCGGGAAGTTTTAATTTTTTTAAATGAATAAAAACTATTATGGACTATTAAGTATATATAAGTGTTCTTTTCTCAATACCCTCAACATCACAGGATTTTATAAAAGATTATGGAAAGAACCATTGTGTTTGTGTGAGATCTAATATTTGGGGGCTCGTCCAGGATCTTGAGATGCTTAAGGACCGAAAAACTGTTTCGGAAAGTTCGCGAAAGTCGTGAATTGGCGAAAAGCATTATGTTGTCATAGCCGTTAAAATTTAAATTCACTGAATAACGCGGTGCTCTTATAATTTTCTGTCGAAAACTGGAAGGCTTACAATTTCTCACGTTGCCGCAAATTTGAAGTGAAATGAACGATTCAATACATTTTCCAGTTGGAAAGTTAATTTGAGGAAAAGACAGTGTGCATGCAAGTAATCATTGCATCATTATATTTGTGTCTAATCTAATCGTGTGAGCTCTCTCGCTCACTCTTCCTTGAGATATCATTTACGAGTCGGTGACTCAGTAAGCATTTTACTTACTATCTCCATCTCAGGGAATCTATGTCTTTTCTCTCTTCAACTTTATCGATCGGCAGACTGCTAATTTGGGTCTGGCCAGGACTATTGAAATCAGCTGGTTCTCCAAATGAACTACAAGAATCTACAAGTCTTCATTAACGATGATATGTTTTTGTTCAAATGTTAACATCAGCTTTAAATCTATCCAGAATTTTCTTTTCTCTACAGCCTGTTGATAAGTAGATTCCTATTGTTTTTTATTGAATTCTTTCGCACAACGTGAATAAAATTATGGACTTATTTTACAAAACTTGACCAGTTCCTGTACGCTTCCTAGAATTTAGGTCAAAATTTTAACATGTATTTGCCTATTTCTTCGTAATTTAAAACTGTTCTATACAAAATGGAGAAAATATTTTACTACCTGTTGGTTTTATACGCATGTCCGTTGTTTTTATATTACAATTTGTTCATTTATTTTGAAAAATGGAGGCGTTAGGCACCGAGCTAATGAGCCTCCATGAGGCTATTTTACGAACAGAATCGAATTTTGAAAAGATTCCAAAAGATAAGTGCAATATAACGACAGCTCGTGGGCGTTTAGATATGCTCAAACAAAAATGGGATAAGTGTTTAGCGTTAGATTTGAAAATACGAACTCTACCTTCAGCAGAGGATAAACTGTCCGTTGAGTATTTGACTAAAAATCAATTTCTATGAGAGAAGGTACAATTCGACAGGATTATAATACTGTTATGTCCTGAATAACTAAGCAAGAGATAAACATTATTCGCAACCCATACTTTAATCAATTAATTTCCTCTATTTTTTCACTAATTCCTCGTTTGTCAGAATAATTTATTCTAGTGGGATGAGGATGCCAATGATAATTCTTTGACGATATTATGATTATACAATTATTTATTAAACGATGTTAAAGTAGAAACAAGTTGGAAGGCACAAGTGAGAACATAAATTATACAAGAGATTTTTGGAGACACAATAGCTTTGTGATTTTTACAAGATCTCTACTCACTTTCTCAAGTTGATTTGAGGCTGAGAGGAATCCTCTCAGGAGTTAGTTCCGTACAAACACAGTAATCCCAAAGTAATAAACTTGTCACACACTGTTTCGATATCCGTAAGTTACAGTCTTTCGAAAATAACACAATACAACCTTTGTTTCCAATCGTTGGAATTTACGGAAAGGATGTTTTACTACAAGCGTAGAATGTGACCGTCGTATAGAAGACCGGGGTAAAAACTAACTGAGTCCTGGAGTTTTCCATTGCTTATATATGACTCGTACATAATTTTGGATGCTACTTTCCCAAATGGGTCCGTCAAAATGTATTCGGTAATTACTTTTGTCGTCCAGCTCAACCAGAGGATTTGGTAATGTGTTTGAGGATTCGTCTAGGATTTATTGGTCGGCTGCCGAGGAGCTGCTTCGTCAAACCGTATTCGGTAATTACCTTGTATTGGTTACTGACCTCGGGCACAGGGTTTGATAACGAGTTCTTCGGCAAGGTTTTCCCAAGTCGCAAAAGTAATAAAAATAGGCCGTTACATCTCGTAACACCTCCCCTCGCAGATCGAGGATAGTCAGAAAGAATGTTGACTATACTCGATATTTCGCCAAAATTAATAGTTGATCTCATGCGCCGTAACAATAAATTATAAGAAATTGTTAATTTGGCGATTTTTTTCAATCTAATTAACGTATAATAACAATTAATTTAGGAAAAATGCTTATTTTACAATTTTGAATAAAGGTATTTTTCAAAGTTACAAAGTTATTAATGTTGAACAAAACGCTGGTTTTACAATTTTCTATAATAAATAACATGTTAATAACACAAAGTTATTAATTTTGAGTGAAACGCAGATTTTACAATTTTCCAAATTACATAATCATTAATTTTGAGTAAGGCGTTGATTTTACAATAGACTGTTTTAAATAACATTTTCAATAATATAAAGTTATTAATTTCGAGTGAAACGCTGATTTCACACATTTTCTGTATTAAATAACATTTTCAATAATAATATTAAGTAAAACATTGATTTCACAATTGTTTGTTTTAAATAACATTTTCAATAAGGTTATTAATTTTTAGTGAAACTCTGATTCGACACATTTTCTGTATTGAATAACATTTTCAAGAATAATATTGAGAAAAACGCTGATTTTACACACTTTTTCTGTATTAAATAACATCTTCAATGATAATATTGAGAAAAACGCTGATTTTACACACTTTTTCTGTATTAAATAACATCTTCAATGATGATATTGAGAAAAACGCTGATTTTACACACTTTTTCTGTATCAAAAAACATTTTCAATGATAATATTGAGTAAAATGCTGATTTTACAAGTTTTCTGTATAAAAAATCATTTTTACTATTACAAAATTATTAATTTTGAGGAAAACGCTGATTTAACACACTTCTTCTGTATTAAATAACATCTTCAATGATAATATTGAGAAAAACGCTGATTTTACACTTTTTTTCTGTATCAAATAACATTTTCAATGATAATATTGAGTAAAATGCTGATTGTACAAGTTTTCTGGATAAAAGAACATATTTACTATTACAAAATTATTAATTTTGAGTAAAACGCTGATTTAACACAAAATTTGTAAATTTGAGTAAGATCCTAATTTTAATAAATTTCCTGTATGAAAGAACATTTTCGATATTACAAAATTATTAATTTTGGGTAAAAACGCTAATTTTACAAATTTGAACAAGATTATGCAGAACTGTTCCCTCCCCTCGCAGATCGAGGATGGGCGTCATGCGTCCATCATCGATACAATTGTCTGTGAAGTATTTAGAGTTACATCAATGATTGTAGTATTGTCGAGTTTTACTCATAAATGAAAACTAATAAAGGAAGAAAAATTATACAACGAATAAAAACTTATTGTATCATTTTTCAATTGGACTTCGCAGTAAAATATAATTATGGTAATAATCAATTTTATTTGAAGGATTAACTCAAACTATAAATGAAACCGTACTATCGCACCTATAAACGATGCTAAATTCACAACGTTCAAGGAAATCAATTACAACTGATCTTATATTTGTTACCGTCTGGATTTTTTTCATAGAATTTAGAATTTACAATATGTAGATTACTGGAAATTTTTTTAGGAACTTGAAAATTAAACAGGGAATGAAAGAGTCATGTTTATGGAGTGCATGACCTACTGTCTTCTTACGAAAAAAAATAAAAGGCTGATTAATTTCCATGAGCGAAGAGAGAGAAAAAAATTGTCTTTTCGATCTCAACTGGCATATAATTGAGACCGTAAAGGGTTAAACATCTTTTCAAAATACCGGTGCATTTTGATTTTCGATGTGTATCATATTGTCATGTTCGCGAGAAACCGAATGAGAAAAAAGAAATATTCTTCCTCACAAAGATAACATTTATATTTTATAATTTATAATAATTGACAGAGAAAAACAAATCTTCTTTCTTTCTTATTTTTTTTTATCTTCATAATTTAATGTTCGTTGAAATTGAAGCTATTGTTAGCGTTAAGATTATTGTCTGTATATGATGATTTTCTGCCAACGGCGATACCACGCTGAAAACACCAGTTCTCGTAAGATCACTGAAGTTAAGCATTGTTGGGCGCAGTTAGTACTTGGATGGGTGACCGTTCAGGAATACTGCGTGCTGTTGGCCCGTCGTGGGTGTGGTGGACCCACATTGATAGTAAATATCCACCTAGAAACACTACCCGAATAGCGGTAGTGAGGCAATGAACTTTCGAGTTCGAACTGCTAATCAATGTATGTATGTATGATGATTTTCTTATAATTTGTGTACATTCTACTTGTAATTTAATTGTATGGGAATTTGTATTCTATAATTTATTAAATTTCTTCTTAATAATCATGCATTTTTTTTTTTTTTTGGAACTGCATTAAAATTATTATTCATAAAAATATAATTATTTTCTAATTTCTATTTTTAAAAGGTAAAATTTAATTTGTATAAATTACGTGCAATAGAAGAATATATACAGGGTGTTTTTTTTAACTTGAGACAACGAAATATCTCAAAAAATACGCATCCTACGGAAAAAATGTCCGGAACAAAAACTTTTTATTTTCGAGGGGGAAAAAAGATTTGCTAAAATTTACCCCACCCCCACCCACACAGGAGGCAGGGGTGGGGGTAACTTTGTAATTTCAAATGGCAACCCGAATTTTTTATCACAGATTCAGATACTCCTTTACGAAATACGTAAGTTTTATTCGGAAAATTTGTTTCGATTCGCGATAGATGGCGCTGCAATTGCGAAAAATGAAATTGTTGACAGTACTTTTAGCTCTACCCAGGAATAACGACGCGGGCGTAGTAGTTGTCTATTCCCTTCGGGGTGCTTAATTTCGGTGAGTCCCCTTGCCTCTCACCATCCATCGGGGTGCTTGATTTCGGTGAGTCCCCTTGCCTCACACGACAGGGATGCCTGATTTCGATCAATTATTTTACAATAAGTGCTCAAAATGGTGTCCTCGCACTTAGATGCACTTGTTAATCCGAGCTTTGAAAGATTCCACATAACTGCGAATTGTTTCTGGTGATATTTGTGCACAAGCAGACCTGATTCGCTCGATCATGTTATCACGAGTTGTGGGCACTTCTTGATACACGCGATTCTTTAGATAACCCCACAAATAGAAATCCGGCGCCGTAAGATCTGGCGATCTGGCAGTTCAATTTACTGGACCTCCTCTACCGATCCATCGTCCATTGAATTCGCGATTGAGTACTTCCCTCGCGATTGTCGCATAATGTGCTGGACAACCGTCATGTTGAAACCACATGTTGTGTCACACTTCCAAGCTTAGGTCTTCCAGCAATATTGGAAGTTGATTTTCTAAAAAGTTACGATATTTTTCACCGTTCAAATTTCCATCAATAAAATACGGACCGATTAGTTGATCTCCAATTATTCCACACCAAACGTTCACGGACCATGGACGCTGATGCTCAACTTCACGCAACCAATGTGGATTTTCTACACTCCAATAATGCATGTTGTGCCGATTAACGTTACCATGGTTTGTGAAAGACGACTCGTCTGTGAAGAGTACTAGAAAAAATAAATTCGGGTTTCCTTGTATCTGCTGAACCGCCCATTGACAAAATATCACTCGGTTCTGAAAATCATTGCCATGAAGTTCTTGATGCAGTGATATATGATACGGATGATAATTATTACGTTTTAATACCTTCCAAACACTGGATAGAGACATTCCGGAATCGCGGCTTAGTTGTCGAGTACTAACATGTGGGTCATGAGCGACTGCAGCTAAAATTTCAATTTCATTATCAACTCCAGTAACTGTTACTTGACGCTTCCTTTTTTTCGGTTGTACACTTCTGTCAGTGATGAAGTTTCGGACAACCCGGTAAAAAGAAGCGCGTGAAGGAACCCTTTCTGGAAAGCGTTGAGCATAAAGCGTGAGAGCATCATTGATATTCCTGCCACTTTCTCCATAAATGAGAATCATTTCAATCTTCTGTTGCTGAGATAGAATTTCCATTGTAAAAGTAATGAAGTAAGGTAATGAGGAAATACAACGACACCCAAACCAACTCAAACGAACGTGACCAACAACAATAACCCAAACGAAAGCAACCAACACACCCAAATCAAATGAACACAATAAACCTTCCTAATGAATAAACGTTAAGCACGGACAGACGCGGTTATCGCTCGACCGGAATGACGTCGAGGATTGTAGACAGTGGAGACTCGATGATATGTAATGTCTACATCCAAAATCGACTGTCGTTAACCAACTGCATTCGGGAATGGTGTTCGCCAGTTTTATCACTTTTACTGTCCTGTTGCCAAAAGTTCAAGCACCCCGATGGATGGTGAGAGGCAAGGGGACTCACCGAAATTAAGCACCCCGAAGGGAATAGACAACTACTACGTCCGCGTCGTTATTCCTGGGTAGAGCTAAAAGCAGTGTCAACAATTTCATTTTTCGCAATTGCAGCGCCATCTATCGCGAATCGAAACAAATTTTCCGAATAAAACTTACGTATTTCATAAAGGAGAATCTGAATCTGTGATAAAAAATTGGGGTTGCCATTTGAAATTACAAAGTTACCGCCACCCCTGCCTCCTGTGGGGGTGGGGGTAGGGTAAATTTTAGCAAATCTTTTTTCCCCCTCGAAAATAAAAAGTTTTTATTCCAGACATTTTTTCCGTAGGATGCGTATTTTTTGAGATATTTCGTTGTCTCAAGTTAAAAAAAAACACCCTGTATATATATTTTTTCTCATTTTTATATATTTTTTCTTAAAAATCAATTATTTATAGATTTCAATGTAATCACTTTTTATAATTATCTGATTCTTATGTGTCAAAAAAAGAAAGATGCACTAAAGTAAAATAAGTATTTGTGCAGATATAATGAATTTTATAATTTTTATTCTTAAAAATCGAATTTTATTTTTTATAATTTTTACTGTAATCAAGTTTGTATAATTAAGTAATTCTTATATGTCAACAGAAGGAAAAATGCACTAAAATAAAATATGTATTTGTGCAGATATAATGAATTTTACCATTTTTCTTCTTAAAAATCAAATTTTATTTTCTATAATTTTTAATGTAATCACTTTTGTATAATCGATTGATTTCTATATGTTCATATAAAAAGGAATATGAACTAAAATAAGAATTCGTATAAAAGAATTCGTATGAATATCATGGATTTTAATCTCTATTCTTAAAAGTTAAGACTTAGTTTCTATAGATTACGAGCAATAAAACTGTATATTTCTTCTAATTTTTATACGTAAAAATCAATTTTTTTTTATTCTCTATAAATTGTAATGTAATCACATTTTATAATTATGTGATTTCTATATGTCAATATAACAGGAAGATGAACTAAATTAAGAATAATTATTAGTATATATATATATATGTATCATGGATATTCTAATCTCTGTTATAATTGAATAGTTTCTAGTAATTTAGAGAAGGAGAGGGAGATGAAGAATTGAGCTGAGGTAATTAAAGGGTTTGTTTAGCGCAGTGGTCGGCAAACTACTGCCGCGCGGCAGCCTTAGCTGCCGTGGCGGGTCGATTCAAATTCTCGTGGCAGTACCTGCCGCCGCCATAAAGGTCCAACCCGCCACGGATGCTTCTTTTGTTAAGCGGTTCGAGTAACGGGGAATAAAATTCAAAACTAAAAATTCTTAAATTTCAAAATTAGCAATTTGAAAATTTGAAATTCGAAATCTGTGGACTTTTGCGATCAAAAAGAATCTGAGAAACGTCTCAAAACACAAAAATTCAATGAACAATAACACTTTTAGTTTACATTCAATTTTCATTATTAGAAACGTTTTAATTTCCAAAATTAGCGTAGAATGGCATTGTATAAGCTTATAAATTCTTTTAATATTCGATCTTCTTATAAAGAAAATATAAAATTACTTTTCATACAGGAATACGAAAAAAACATTTTTAGTTAAAAAATGAGGAATTTGAAACAACAAAATTTAAAATTTGTTATTTTTACGAGTACATGACAATGTACAATCTTTTCTTAAGAGAATAAAAATCAATTAACGATAAATACCTAATTTTGGAATTTAATTTTCATTGTAAGAACATTTTTAATTTACAAACTCAGTGTCCAATGGCATTTTATTGAGTAATTTTAATATTCGATACTTTTGTATGGAAAATATAAAATATTTCTCATACTTTTCGCATGAGAATGTGAAGACACGATTTTCAGTTTTAAAATTGGCAATTTGAAACTCTGAAATTCAAACTCTGTGCTTTTTATGATTGCAAGTACCTGTAATTAATAATATGATTGATCCGATAGGGCGAAAATGGAAAAAAGGAGAGGATAAGGCAAGAAAGAAAGAAGGGGGTGCAAAGTATTAACGAAGTGCATGCAATATTCAAACATTGTACTCTAAATATGAATTATTATACAATGAGCCAATGAGAAACGAAGTCAGTCACTGATTCACTCACCTAGTTCTTAATTAATTGCAATATTTCAACTTATACTTTACATCTGAATTAGTTAAAAATCGCTAAATAAAATATAAAATGAGTCAGT
>CAKNYM010032303.1:0-10054 GCA_932195095.1 Andricus curvator
TACTAAAAATAGCTCAATGAGTCATCTTTAGGAATGCTAAGAATGTAACCTATTTCTTATTGCGTAGTAGTTTATAAGTATTTCCCTGATATCGAATTAAATCCATTATTCTAATTCTTTCTATTATTTCAGGACAGAGGGAGAGTATTATAAATAAGGAGTATTTTTTCTAAATTTTTCCTAATCTTTATTTTTAAGTTATAGTTATTAGTTCAAATTTGAATTCTTATTTGAATTTGAACAAACATCGATCAATCGATATATCGAATCGATACCTCGCTAGTCGATACTAGTTTGCGAGATACACTTCGTGTAGATAAACGTATATATTTTCACGACTGGATGTACGTAAAAAACCCATCGACATATAGAAATGGACTGGCTACTCCGTGGGCGAAACGACAGAATTGAAAAGGCAGACCCATTTTTTTAAGATCTGTAGCTAAGATGTCTGGTAGCACGTCATTGTAGGCGCCCTGGCGGACCGAACAAACGAAACGGATACGCTACAGCGTATCCTTATAGTATCCACATCGTATCCTCTCCGTATCATGCAAGAAAAACTCATTAAAAAAGAAAGATTAACATTTCCCTTGTTGAAATTCGGATTCTACGTGAAATTTTGAGTTAAAAGGTCACAGAGTAATCGCAATAGTTTTTCTTGCAACATTAAAAACTTTTAAAAAATATAATACTTATCGATAACGTGGACTGAAGGCGACTTCAAATGCATCGTCGACGGATAACGCCTATTAACTGCTACTGAACGACGATGCGTTTGAAGTCGCCTTCAGCGCACGTAATCGATAAGTATTATATTTTTTTAAAGTTTTTAATGTTGCAAAAAAAACTATTGCGATTATTCCGTGACCTTTTAACGCAAAATTTCACGTAGAATCCGAATTTCAACAAGTGAAATGTTCATCTTCCTTTTTTAATGAGTTTTTCTTGCATGCTACGGAGAGGATACGATGTGGATACTGTGAGGATACGCTGTAGCGTATCCGCTCCGTTCGTTCGGTCCGCCAGGGCGCCTACGACATCCAAGAATAAACAAGCCGTGAACTCATCTTTCATAAACCCAGTATAAATTTCCGGCGTGATAATTGCCAAATTATCGGCGCAAGATCGACCTTCACGAAAACCAAATTGCATACTTGGAAGCTTGCTTTCAGATTCCTGTCTCCAGACTGGCCTATTAAGTACGAGCTTCTCCATAAGCTTCAATAGGCAAGAGGTCATAGAGATCGGTCTAAACTTACCAGGAGAGGCTTTAGGTATATAAACGATACAATAATACTACCCTACCGGAAGAAACGGAAAGGTTCGGAAAGATTCAGAAAGGTTTTCGAAAGATTTCGGAAAGAGGTACCGTTCCGATCCTTTCGGAATCCTATGTGAACTTTGCTTCCGTTTCTTTCCGAACGTCGAGCTGTCCTATGAACCTTTCCGAGTCTTTCCGAATGTCCCACTCTCCGACTTCTTTCCGATCATTTCCGAGTTTCGCCGAATGTTTCAGATTTCTTTCCGAATGACTCCCCACTTTACTCTTTCCGAATGTATCCAATTTCTTTCCGAATCGAACACAATATATATATATATATATATATATATATATATATATATATTCTCGTAATAATAATGTATTTTTATCTTCAAAGCATTTTAAATTGCAGGAATCCTATTGATTCCTCTTAAATCCAGCGAAGGCGATTCCTAAAAACCTAGAAATAGGGAAATTTCATAACTCAGAAAGCCTTTTTGACTTTCGTACATTATTGCTGCACATTATCACATCTAAACATTCCAAACTTCGAATATTCCATTTGCCCAACTCTCATTTGTAATTACTATAATAAGTGCTTTATAAAAATCCTTTTTTGTATGGTAAAAATAATACACTATGAAATATAAATTGCACTGAGCTGGACTGAATGATGAAAAGCCAGATAAGAAGCGTCACTTTGATCGATTTCCATATTCACAATAAAAAACAAGGTATACTGAAAAAATAACTGAGCCCACAATGACGTTTTACTGAAAAAACTGGAAAGCACTATTGGGAACCAACCTCATGGCGCTGCGATCGCAAGATGACGGAGGCAGACGGGAAGTTTTGAATATCAACATAGTGTTATGTGTGAACAAAACCTTTAATAATTTAACGAATGAAGCTCTCCCTTGGTGAAATTTGTGTTTTGGCGAATTCTTCGCCAACGAAGTGAAATTGTATCAAAGGCGAACGTATTTTAAACGCTGGGCATATTATTTATTGTGGCAAAAAGTCGGTGACCGATTTGTTTGCTCTTGTAGCATATTTTATGCAAACCTCGGGTTTAAAAAACAATCCTCACGAAATAAAAGGTGAAATTGCTTTAAATGGCAAAATATTAAAAATGGAATGCAGTTGCAAAGCTAGTCTAAGTGAACATCGTTGCAGTTTCGATTTATTGTAGCAAGTGAGTTGCTTATTTCAATACGACGTGGGTTTGTTTACGTACATATTATAATATAAATGATTTTGAATTATTATTTCTTCTGTGCCCAGAATATACATTATAAGATTTAATTGCTAATCAGAAGTTACATAGCTAATAGGTTGAAATTAAATCGTAATAAATCTTTCAGAATTTGAGGTTAGCTGTCAAGTAAAAAGATAAGATTTCTTGCATGCACATTGCAAATTGCTTTTTAATGAACAACCCGATAAAAAGGCTGGCATGAAAAAGCATTGAGAATTTTGAATAATTAAAACTGCCGTTTCTGTCCTTTGTTCTAGAATCCTTGATTAGGTTACAATTTTATAATTACATATTTGGATTGTGCATATATTTAATTTAACTTTCTGTATCAGTGTGATAGATCATGAGATTGATAATATTACAATCTTGGGTGAATTTACTACGTTGAACGTTGGAAACTATTCGGGTCACCTTAAACGTGGCAAAATAATAATGACCTATAAATTTATGTTTCGATTGTAAAATCACAAAATGGAAATCAATTTAACAAGTGCACTGTCATTTGACAACATGATAGTAAGGTTATGTGTGGATAGTGGTACAATTTCATGCGAAATGTCATGTGTGGCAACTTTGTCATTTCCGATTTGTGCGCTGGACGCACAAAAATTGTGATTGCAAAAAAGCAGGATTTGGATGCAAATCAACGTTTTTACTGTTCTTTTTTTCTGTTTGAGGACAGTGTATATATAATAAAAACGTTAATATATTATTTATTATATTTTAAAACGTTCGCGAAACTTGAATGCAAATTGCAATGTTTATTTCGAATAAAAATTTCGTTCTTCAAAGTGTTATTCGTGCATAATTCCAATGTTCATATATTTTTAAATATATTTAAATTGTCCACGAAGTATGAGCGCAACTTGCGATATTTATTTTTAATACAAATTTCGTTCTTGAAAGTGTTAGAGATAAAATTTATTCCTTCCATCATGATTCCAATTCCTCATTTTTTTATAAACGAAAATTATTAATCATTACAAAGAAAACGCATTTTACGAGTAGGGTTATATCACAAGCCAAATTTATTTTCACACATTTTTAGGATACTTTATAAACGAACTGTGATTTGACAGCTGGTTGTGAAATCACAAGCCTTTTGTAATTTAAATTATCTACATTCAATTTAAACAAAAATACGTAGATTTACTACGTTACAGGTGACCCGAAAAGTTTCCAACGTTCAACGTGGTAATATTACATCCCCTTTTTCTACAGTGTGATTATAATTTAATGTTTATAACGAAACTCGGTTTCGTTATAAACATTTTTTTATAGAACATTTAAACATTTATGTTTTATACCTTTATTTAGAGAAAGTTGTGAAATCTTACAGTAGGATCTCGCCGGACCATACTATTACAGCCAAAAACACAGCAGAAAGCCTTAATTTTAGTAGCTCTTGATTCAAAACGCATTCCACTTTCAATATTCATTTTGAAAAACACTAGAATTACGCGAAATAATACAAAAAAATCTGATTATTTTTAAATATATATGTCTTATCCGGGTATCTCTAACATGTTTACTAGTAGAAAGTCTCCCGTCGTGACAACTTCGAAATTTCATCACCAGGTGGCGTATTCGACCTGAGCGGTTCCCAATAGGAACTTAGGAATATCCGAAATTTGTTGTGATTTCAATCAAGAATCTTCGGAAAAGCTCTGACAGCACCTCGTCGTCTCTGCTTGTCTCCAGCGCCATTTTGATCTAAGATTCTCGCTTACTCACTCACTCGCTCCCAGTTGTGCAATCGATAAACCCAATCGATAGTAACCCTGGCGAAAGTATCGGATAGGAATTACCTCCGAACCAATCCGAATCATTCCGGACTCTGAATCCGAACCAATCCGAGTCAATTTGAACCAATCCGAAAAAGTTCTACATTTCGTTTGACCCAAATCGTTTAAAAATTAATCCTACTCTATCCGCTTCAATCCGAACTCCAAAACGAGTCAATCCGAACCAAAGTTTTAATCCAAATGAATCCGAATGAATCTGAACTCGGATTGATATACACTGAATTTTCAATCCGAATGAATCCGAGTTCGGATTGAATTGGATTCATTCGGATTGAAAATCGTTTTAGGTCAATCCGAGTTCGGATTCATTCGGATTGAAAATTTGGTTCGGATTTATTCGGATTAGAAGTTCGGATTGAGTCGGATTAATTTTTGACCGATTTGGTTCGAACGAAATGTAGAAATTTTTCGGATTGGTTCTAATTAACTCGGAATGGTTCGGATACCGATTCCGGAATGATTCGGATGATTTCCGATTGGTTCGGAAGGAATTCCTATCCGATACTTTCGCCAGGGAAGTATTCGATTGCCCTAATACTCGACTGAACCAAAAGAATTGAATGTCATTATAAGTTTTAAAAAATGTCCTTAATGAGCGTCAACCTCTGTCAATGATAATTATTCTTGTAGATCTCACAAAAAATATAATCACATTTAATTGCTTTGTTTCAAATGATCTTTGGTTCAATCGAGTTCAGTGCAAGAACTTCTGGTGGAAGAAGTTTACTTTTACACACCAACATTTGGCCCGCATATTCACCTCATATTTAAAATCGGAGACGCCCATTTCGCAGTGACTGGTGTTAGGATGCACTATACTCCTGCCGAAAAAAGGCAACTTGTCCAACCCAGAGAATTACAGGCCAATAATTTGTTTGAACACACTGTATAAGATCTTTACAGCTGTCCTAAACAACAGGATTGTTCGACGAATTGAGCCTGTATGACGAGAGATGTACGAACAACGTGGCTCGAAAAAAGTTGTAGAAGACTGCCGAGAGAACCTGCTAATTGACAGGTGTGTCTGTAAAGACGCTGCAGCCCATCAGCGCGTCCTGTCAATAGCCTGGATTGACTACCAGAAAGCTTTCGATTCAACCTCTCATAGACTTATCATCTTTCTGTTGGAAAGCTTGAAGGTACACGCACACATAGTGAGATGCATAGAGAGATTGATGTCTCTTTGAAAAACTAGATTTACTATCTCATCTGGAAATTATCGTGTGACAACGAACAACGTCACTTTTTTGCATCACACTTCTGCCTCTATCTCTCGCACTACGAAATTCTCCTGGATACCTCTGTGGCGACACTAATCAGCGCGAGCATAAGGTCACACATGTATTCTATATGGATGACCTGAAGATCTATGCCTCTGGTAAAAGCAAACTTCAAACTGCTATAAATATCGCCAAGAACTACAGAGGAGAGATTGGGATTGACTTTGGTTTCGACAAGTGCCCTGGCGGACCGAATCAACGGAGCGGATACGCTACAGCGTATCCTTATAGTATCCACATCGTATCCTCTTCGTATCATGCAAGAAAAACTCATTAAAAAAGAAGGATTAACATTTCACTTGTTGAAATTCGGATTCTACGTGAAATTTTGCGTTAAAAGGTCACGGAGTAATCGCAATAGTTTTTCTTGCAACGTCATCGATAAGTATTATATTTTTTTAAAGTTTTCAATGTTGCAAGAAAAACTATTGCGATTACTCCGTGACCTTTTAACTCAAAATTTCACGTAGAATCCGAATTTCAACAAGTGAAATGTTAATCTTTATTTTTTAATGAGTTTTTCTTGCATGATACGAAGAGGATACGATGTGGATACTATAAGGATACGCTGTAGCGTATTCGTTCCGTTCGTTCGGTCCGCCAGGGTGTGCCAAAATTAATCTGAAGAAAGGAAAGATTACTGGCATTCTCAAGGACCCTGAGCTTGTTGATATAAGTGTTATTAGACATCTTAATACTGGAGAGACCTATACATACCTGGGCGTGCCTCAAAACCGCATTCAGGACGTAGCATCCGTGAAGGAGTCTCTCCGAAGCAGATACAAGCATCTTCTTCGACAGATTTGGTCTTCCAATCTGTCGGCGTTGAACAAGGTATCTGCGACTAACATGCTTGGCATCCCGGTTCTACTCTACTCGTTTGGGGTGGTTCAATGGACGAAGAACGAGCTTAAGGCCCTTGATGTCACCACACGTAAGATCATGCATATGCATAAAAGCTTGCATATCAATTCGTCAATTCCGCGATTATACATTTCACGCCGTCAAGGCAGACGCGGACTTCTGAATCTCCAGTGTCTTCATAACCGAATTATTCTAAGTACAGCTTACATCGTTGCCAATGGCAAAGATCCTCTCCTGAAGATGATCAGGGACCACGAGATGATTGGCGAAGGAGCGTTCCTTTACAAAGCCGCGGAGCAAGCGGCCGAGACCCTTGGCCTGAATTTTAACATCAGAAGTGAGGAAAGTGCCATCTAGATGCTTCACTTCTAAAAGCCGAAGTAAAGAAAGCACAGATTGGAAAATTTCACCAATAGCTACTCGACAATAAAATGCACGGAAATTTCACAGAAATGTAGAACAACAAACCTTGTCGAAGGAGCAAACTTTTGCTTTCCCCAAATCATCAGGGCTTAATTCAGTTACAGAGGGTTTTATTTTCGCATGCCAGGACGGTGTCATTTCCACCTTAGCATACCGTGAGCGCATTTTATGTCAAGAAGTTCCCAGTAATAGGTGCAGAGCGTGTCATGCACACGCTGAGTACTTAGAACACATAATATCAGGGTGCCCGACCCACGCAGGAACTACGTTTATCTATAGACATAATGCGGCCCTCCCTGCTAAAAATTTCGGATTCCGAAATTGGTCCGAATTTATCCGAAATCAATCCGATTCACGATTTTTTTCCGTAATATGTCCGGTCTAATCCGAAAACTGTACGAAAACAGTCAGAAATTTGTCTGATTATGTCCGGAGTCTGTCCGGACCAAAAATTTCGACTCCGGAAAGAGTCCGATTTGATCCGAAATTAGTCCGGAATTCAAAACCTGAAATTATTTTAGTTGAACTAAAAATGGAAAATAGTCCGGTCTAATCCGAAATTTATTTGAACGTAAACTTTCACTCTCGAAAGAGTCCGACTTGATCCGAAATTAGTCCGGAACTCAGTACCTGAAATTATGTTTTTTAAAGTAAAACCGGAAAATCGTCCGCTTAAATCCGAAATCCTTCCGGTCAACAACATCGACTCCGGAAATATTCCGATTCTATCCGAAATTAATATGCAGGTTTAAGTTGCTATTCGGTGAAATTAAAGTGAAAACGGAAAATCGTTCGATTAAATCCGAAATCTGTCCGGTCTGAAACATCAACTCCGGAAATAGTCCGATTCTATCCGAAATTAATCAGCAGGTTTTAGTTGTCATTCGGTGAAATTAAAGTGAGAACGGAAAATCGTCTGCTCTAATCCGAAATTCTTCCGGTCAAAAACATGTACTCCGGAAGCAGTCCGATTCTATCCGAAATTAATCCGCAGGTTCAAGTTGTCATTCGGTGAAATTAAAGTGAAAACGGAAAATCGTTCGATTAAATCCGAAATCTGTCTGGTCTAAAACATCAACTCCGGAAATAGTCCGATTCTATCCGAAATTAATCCGCAGGTTTTAGTAGTCATTCGGTGAAATTAAAGTGAAAACGGAAAATCGTCCGCTCAAATCCGATATTCGTCCGGTCCAAAACATCGACTCCGGAAACAGTCCGATTCTATCCAAAAAGAAGGGAAGAAAGGAGAATACAATTCATAATAAAATCATTCATTCTAAAATTAAATTCAAATCACGAAAATACGCAATCATCTCCCCCTTGTGTGAATCTACAATCCGTCACTTTTATCGTCAATTAACGATTTAAATTTTAGTGGGAATTTTTATCGTAAGAATCAATCTTACTCAATTTTTGTTTATTTAATCATCAAGTTTAGTTATAAAATGGTTAGGGCTAGTTTTAATATCCTATCAGTATTGGAATCAACTTATATCGTTGGTTGCAATTTACTGGACAGGAAAAAGTAAACGCAAATTGAACGAATGTCTCTATGAAAATTAATATCATTGAGATAAGTTTAAAATGCAACATTACTACTATTACTAAAAATTAGTATAATTTTTAGTAAAATTAAGATATCTAACTAAAATCAGCCAACTGCAGTTATAATTGAATTGAGAATATTGATAAACTCAAAATCGACCCCGGTTAGATAGATTGATAATGTTACAACATACTTCGTTCAAAAGTGTTCTAATTTTTTTCCTCAAAGTGCATTAAAAATGTAATCAAAAATGACTTCTCGTACAACTTTTTAACATCCTGTTTTCGCTCATTTATAATTAAATACTCTATAAGTGTATCGAATTTCATTTTTTTAGTTCAGTTTGCTATAACGGATAAGATTAGGGTGTATTGCGTTCGAATAACTAGAACTAGAAAAATATCGGGCAAAGAAGGATAAGATATAAATTATTCGCATTCGTCAGAAAGGACAAATTTCGGATTTAAACGGATGAGATCCGGATTAATCGCATTCCTAAAAATCGTACAATTTCGGACTTAACCAGATTAATCGCATCCGCCAGACCATATAATAAACGGTCATGACCGGACACAATCCGGGTTCATCACATCCGACAAACCGCACAAACCACGGACATGACCGGACACAATCCGGATTCATCTCATCCGACAAACCGTACAAAACACGGACATGACCGGACAGAATCCGGATTCATCACATCCGACAAACCGTCCAAAACACGGACATGACCGGACATAATCCGGATTCATCACATCTGACAAACCGTACAAAACACGGACATGACCGGACACAATCCGGATTCATCACATCCGACAAACCGTACAAAATACGGACATGACCGGACACAATCCGGATTCATCACATCCGACAAAACCGTACAAAACACGGACATGACCGGACACAATCCGGATTCATCACATCCGACAAACCGTACAAAATACGGACATGACCGGACACAATCCGGATCGATCGCGTCATTCAGACCGTACAGGACACGGACTCAACCAGACACAATCCGGATTTATCGTTCGTTTCTCACAAGCGCTAAACATTTTCTTGGTTAGTATATAAGGACCGTTTCGACCGATATACTCAGCGTGCGATATTCTGCGTTAGTGAAGTGCGTTATATATGTAGTAGTGTTAAGTTAAGCTATAGAAATAGGTTTGTGTGCGTCAAATAAATAAAGAATGCATTTATCGTGTGTAAACTGCTTATATAACCTTGTTATATAACATTTAGGCGGTCCGTCAGACCGCATAATGAACGGACCGTACAACTTTCGGATTCTACCGGACAATATACAGATTTATTATTTTTTTTCGTTCTACTTTATCCGGAAAATTTTTAAATACACCAGGATAGAATCCGGATGACGTCCCGGACACAATCCGGATTGATAGCATCCGTCACACCGTGCAAAATACGGGCTCAACCGGATCTAACCCGGACTTATCGAATCTATCAGACCGTACAACTTTCGGATTCTACCGGATGATATTCGGATTAATTTCCGTGCTCCTTCGACCGGACAAATTTCGGACAAATTCCGGATTCGGAAATTTGTCCGAAATTGTCCGGGACGTGATCCGGTTTTTGTCCTCCGGATTC
>CAKNYM010032309.1:0-16081 GCA_932195095.1 Andricus curvator
ATCACCTATAGATAATTGCAGTGAGATTTGTTTTTTTATCGTGGTTGCGCGCATCTTCTTCGAATTTTGGCAATTTACACTCAACATTAAACGTCTGAAACCCTCGAATGACAGCCTGATACAAACGATCCCCAGAATCCCCCTGTGGTCTCGTCTGTGTTGCGTCGACTAAATTTCGTAATCTTTCTAATTCAGTTCAGCGTAAATATTTAAAATAATAAAAACTCGCTTCAAGTAGGATCGCGAAAAGAAAGTTTAAAAATCAAAATTTTATAACATTTAAAAGTTAAAAAGAAAAAGAATCAGTGGTGCAAGGAGGAAAATGGATAGCCAATCGCAGGTAAATAAAGAGTGCCTCATATAAAAAAAAGTTTCGGGGTCCTTAAATCAAAATTCTGTAGAAAGACTGAAACTAAACGTGGTTAACAAACAAAACAAAAAAACAATAAGAAAATAGATTCAAAATAAACCCAGTTAGATTTCAACCAAATTAAAAAAAAAATCTAAAGATCACAAGATCAATTAAAGCCATAAAATCATGGGGAAATAATAATACAATATGATTCATAAAAGTCCACTTCGAACAACGAGTTGTCTTTTTTTTTTTTTTATTATAGAAAAAAATGAGAAAAGGAAAAATGGAAACGCCACCCGTAGAAACCATGCAGGACATGGGGTGTCAAGCCTACGGGAGACTGATACGATGAAACTTGGGCAAATTAAATATTAAAAGCAAAGAGGACAGCATCTCGAAAACAATCTTGCATACCCGAACAAACAAAAGGAGGGCAGGGATAAAGACAAAACAACAAGTTACCCAAACGCCACGTTTCGGTTTGGGCAAAAATGAAGGGTTTTATCTCAAAATACGAGGAAAACTACCAATCATACTAAACGTGGAACCAAAAAAAACTTTCTAAAGAGGAAATTTCGAAAAGAAAAATAAATACGGACATTCGGCATAACGATTGGGCAAAGGATGTAATACGAGAAATGAAAGAAACGGTTAGGGAAATGTCGAAAAAGTTGAGAAGGGCTGACCGACGGCGATACCCGGCGGGACAAAAAAAGACCCTAAACAAAAATCTAACTCAAAAAGAAGAGACGAGGAAGGGAAAACACAAACGTACTATGAAGAAGAGGAATTATTATACGGACAATACATTAACGGCCACTTCTACTCATTTATTTTATCTAAGCAATTAAATAATAACAATTACACAGAAGAATAAGAGAAACAATAAGATCACAACAAATTTTTTCTTATAAACGAATGCCTTCAAAACTCCTTTTTGCATACATTCGTTTAGGGGGGTATAGTCAACCCAAACTTCCCAAAAAATTTTTAAACGAAGAAAGTTTTTCACTCGTGGCATCCATTTAGAGGTGCACTAAAGCCCAGAGCATCAACAGTATTTTAAATCTCGTAACTTATTCACATAATGTTGGTCATTTGCAATATTTATACTTTAAATTTTAGAGATAAAATAAGATATATGCAAAAGCAAACTTTTTTTTTTAAACGAATAAATGTTTCAAAATATTGAAACATCCCTTCGTTTAGGGGGGCATTGAAGCGGTTGAGCATAAAATAATTATTTTATATTCATAAATTACACTCAAGAGCGGGTGAAATAGAAAATATATACGCTACTGAGTGACTTGCGAATTCCTGGGTGAAAGAGTTATATAGGTCGTACGTAACACTATGCGAAACAGATGCGGTTGCTTGCGCAACCTATACGATAAGTGGGGATGCGAGGACCCGCGACGACGGGACCTGTGGGATTACCAAGGATCCATGATCCAAAAAGCTATGGTCTCGCCACGCGCATCTAAAAAAAAGTGAACCAATCAAATGGCCCGTAGGAATTCGTACAGCGACCTCCATTTTTAAAAGGACGTCAAGCGGGAAGTTTAAAGCAGGCTCAACGCTGCATGTGTTAATTGCAGAAAAAAGTCGAAAACAGTCTTATAAATAATCGTAAAAAGCTAAAATAAAAATCAGGAACATATGACTCATATTTATAAACAGTATAAAATGTAAAAGAGCGTGCTATTAAAAAATTTGATGTGCTTTTTTGCAACATATTTGAAGAATTATAATCCCATACTATTCACACTATCGATTTTGGAAAGAACAAAGAGAGTTTAAAAATTTTCTTGTATTGTACTTTTTATTACAGAAATCATTATGAATAATTTGTACTAGTTGTGCACAGTCGGCTAAAGTAAGGGTTTTATTATCTATATTATTACAAATTCTAATGAATAATTATTTATTAATTAATAAGAACAAACAAAATAATGAATTAATACTGGATAGTTATAAATGAAATAATGAATTGATAATTATTAATTACAAATATAAGAATTAATTACGGCAAGTAAACCAATTATAATTATTGTAATCATCATTATAATTGTTGTATAATTATTGTAATAGCGAAAATAGTAAAAATATGAAGAATACAATACTAAATATCTCAAGAATTATTAATTACAAATACAATAATCAATTTTGATACATAAATCAATTACAATTATTGTAATTCAAAATTAATAATTATAATGATTCGTATTAATTACTATTAAAAATGCTTCTCGCAGAAAGTGTTGCAAGTTTCACTATAATTTTTATCATTATTTTATTATTATAATATTATAATAGCAAACACAGTAAAAATATGAAGAATACAATACTAAATATACTTTTATAATTAAAATTTTGTATGACTTTCATGATTTATTTAATGGTGTGGCAAAAAAGAGGTATGCCTGGTAAAAACAAATTATGTTAAGCCTGCCTTGATTATTTGTAACGTACGTAGAGTCCTTAAATGCCCAAGAATTTATGTTGAGCAAATGCTCTCGAGAATAGGCTTATTAAGCACGTATTGTTTAAACAAATATATATCATAATTAATACATGTATTTAGTCAAAAACATTCTAGAGTGAACAAAACATATACCTTTTTTAAATTACAGAGTTGCTACAGGTCAGGTAACCTGACTAACCCGACTAACCTAACGAGTTAGGGAATTTTCGACAAGTTGAAGTTGAAATTAATTTTATCATCATGGTTAAAAATCGCAACTATTTGGTTAAAAATTAATCTGTTTTGCTTGAGGATTCAAACTATTTTGTAGAAAAATTTTCTTTTCTGGTTGAATTCAACTATTTTTGGTATAAAATTAAAATTCTTTTTGGTCAAAATATAAAACATCACGTTTTTTGTTGAGAATTCATCTTTTTTGGTAGAAAAATCAATTACTTAGTTGGAAGTGGAACAGCTTTGTTAAAAATTCTTCTCTTTGGTTGATGATTCATCATTTTAGTTGAAAAAACTTTCTTTTGTTCAAAATTTAATTATTTTGTTGAAAATTATTTTGTACATGTATGGTTCATAATTTATCTTCTGATGTTAAAAATTCAAATATTCGGTTTAAAATTCCTGTATTTTATTGAAAATTCGAAGTTTGTGGGAAAATATTTAATCTTCTTGGTGACTAATTCATGTTTTTGGTTGGAAATTCATTTGAAAATTAAAATATTTGGTTGAAAATTTGATGTTTCTTATTTAGAATCATTTTTTTTTAACCGGAAATTGTAACTTCCATTTTTTGTCGAAAATTTATCTTTTTTGATAGCATCTAATTCTTCTTGGTTGAAAATTACACTATTTCATTGAAAATGTATCGGTTTTCGGTGAAAATGGAAGTTATAGTTGTAAATCCGTATTTTTTTGGTAAAAGAGTACTCTCATTAGTTGAAATTTCACCTTCTTGGTTAAAAATGAATTTCTTTGGTTGGAAATTCTTTTTGTTTTCAGTTCAAAATTTTGTTTACTAACTGAAAATTATTCTACTTTATTTTTGGTAGAAAATTCATATTTTTAGTTTAAAATTCATGTATTTGGTTAAAAATTAAATTTTTATGGTTGAAGATTTACCTTTTTTGATAAAAATGTAATCTTTTCCATTAAAAAATTATCGGTTTAGTGAAAAATTTAACTGTTATATTTTTTGTTAAGTATTCATTTTTCTCATTGAAAAAAGAGTAGTTGAAAATTATTATTTTTTTTTTTTGATAGAAAATTCATCTTTTGGATAGAAAAACCTACAATTTGGTCAAAAATTTCATATTTTTGGTTCAAAATTCATCATTTTTATTAAAAAATAATTTCTTTGGTTGAAAATTCGTTTCTTTTCAGTTGAAAATTATTTTTTCAACTGAAGGTATAACTATTCCATTTGAGCTTGAAAATTTATATCTTCAGTTGAAAATTAATTAATTTGGCTGAAAACTCGTTTTTTTAAATTCACTTTTCGTTTGTAAATTCATCTCTTTTAGTTAAAAATTGAATTATTTTGTAGAAAAAATGAGTCTTTTTTGGTAGAAAATAAATCTTTTGGGTTGAAAATTCAACTATTTTTGGTTGAAGATCCATTATTTCAGTTGAAAATTTATTTCTTTGGTTGATAATTTATCTTTTTGACTTGAAAACACAACTAAAAAGTATTTTAAATATATTTAGAAACATAATTTATTTTGCATAACATTATTATTATTCTAGGTGTATGGTTTGTTTTTATACCTAGAAGAATTCAGGAATTGGAATATTGTAGCAATCCTGAATAAGGCACTGTTTGATGCGAATAATATGTTTTCTATTACTTTGATTTTTTTTATCATTTATATTTAGCACCCTTTCCCGTTTCAAGCGATACCTCTCCCCGCGAAATTTAAATAATGTAATTATTCTTAATAAAAGTAAAGTACTTTCTTTTAATTCATGCATTTTAACTATACGTATTTGCAGTTCCATATATTTCTTCATTATAATGATAGATTAACACTTAAAGGACACACCTCCAAATACACCTCCAGATATTTTTGGCTGGAAAAAATCATGAGTGATGTTGAAACAATACAAAATAGAAAAAAATATCTCCAAAACCTCAATGATAATTCAATTATCCGATGAAAATACTTGAAAAAGAAAGGAAACAATCGGAAAAAATCGGAAAGCCCATGGGGTCTCAGTGGCCCCAAGTGTCCTTTAGGGATAAATAGTTTCAAATTCACAATTTCTATTAAATGTAAAACTATGTATCTTCAAGAATTAAAAGAGGTATTAACGACATTCTTATTATCTACATTTAAGTATCTAAGTTTGAGAAACGCTGTGCTACATCATGACGCGAAATGATTTCAATCGTACTTAGGAAAGCGTCTCTGCGTTGTCATGGTAACCAATATGGCTGTCGCTGTACGAGACGCGGCTTGAACGTATTTCGTACCCCCAAGTGGCGGGACCATAGCTTTTTGGATCATGCCAAGGATCACTCGAATCGCCAGTCTGCGCTCGAAGGTTCAACCGAACACTGTGTCACACTGTGTCGAGCGTTTGACTCCAAGGAATACTTGCGCGATAGCGTCTTATGAGCCTTTTAGGATTTAGCAGCCAGGTAATTGGAAGAATAGGCAGGACCGAGGACAACTCTTTAATAAGTTTGATATTCCTGATCGGGAATAATTCTTTAAAAAAAAAACAAAAAGCGATTAAACTTTGAGGACCAACCCCTCGCGGAACCTGTCAAAAACCAAAATTGATCAAGAGTAACACTGGAGATCTTAAGGATCGCCCATTCTTTTTCAACCCGTTCTCATACGGGAGCTCAAGAATGCCAGTGTGACCACTTAAAAATCAATTAAGTTTATTTAGCGAAATTAATTAAGAGTAAAGCTGGAGATCTTAAGGATCGCCCATTCTTTTTCAACCCGTTCTCATACGGGAGCTCAAGAATGCCAGTGTGACCACTCAAAAATCAATTAAGTTGATTTGGCAGTGAGTTGTTCGAGGGAAAAGCAAATCTTTATGTTTGCAAAATAAACTTGGTTCTCAAAGGTAGAACTTTACATTTATAAAATTAAATTCACCACGAAAGAGAGTGGAATAATGCTACAACTGTATTAGAAATCATTAAAATCAGATAGGAAAATGAAACAACATTCTGGAGGACAAACATAGCACCAAGTTTGCACGGAATGGCGTTTCATTTAAAAGAATAAAAGTAAAAGTAAGTAAAATTGGTACTCAGTCCTTCTAGAGGGAGGGAATGTTTATAGGATCGTATCAATTGAGTTTGAGCAAAATCACGAGTGCTCCTAAAATTATTTAAGCCACAATTAAAAATTGGTAGTTGCGTAAGAGAACTAATAAAGGGGAAAAAATTGTCTTATTCAGGCGTGATAGGTCGTTCGAAATCCTGCAAGCAGGAATCTAAAAAGAATAGACGAAACGAGCAATTCGGACTTCGCTTCTGTGACCTCACAATCTTTCTGATGTTTCTGATCTTTTTTATAGAAAAACGTTAATAATGAGAACATTTAAAGTAAGAGCCATTCTGGACACTGGATATGAGGAAAATTACATTTCAAGACAATTTATAACTGAGAACTATTTCAAAATTAAAGGGTTAAAATTAGAAAAGAGCGAGGTTCACTTTAATGTAAATTGGGAACCTCAAATTACGGATAAAGTTTCTTTTTATATCGTTGTAGCTAACAAATCAATTCGTTTCAGGTTTATCGTCCTTACAGGATTGGTACAGACGTGCATACTTGGCACCAATTTCCTGATTAGGACACAGCAAATCGTCGGACGATCCTAATACTCATGAAGTAATTTCATGAAAGGAGAACACGATACAATTAAATTAAGAACTTAAATTCATAAAAAAGGGGAAAACGTTCTCACATCCAGGCGTCGTTAAAAGATATATGAAATTAATGCTCATTAAACTAATGAATAATGTTACAATATATCAATTTGAAATTTTTTGAAATCAGTTGAAGACTCCTTAAAATCTTTCATATCATCTCAAAATATTTCAAATTCTTCGAAATCTTTTGAAATTCCTTGCAATTGTTTAAAATTCTTCAAAATTCCTTTGATTATCAAAAAATACCATATATTTTTTTTTAAATAAGAGTGTTCCTTATGAGCGTAAAAATGCTTAATTTGTACATCTTTTCAAATTACAAAATGTTTGATCTGTAGACATACACAGATCTCTGACATTCTTCTATTCAAAACGAAAGAAATAATTATTCCAATATGTCACTATAAGGAAATGGAGATTTTAATCCTGTAGGTGAAGTAGAACCGAAACGTACACGAGTTTCACAAATGATATTTAATATTATAACTATAATTAAATTACAATAGAAATCACAGTTACAGAGCGTAAAAAAGATTACTTTGACAATGTCTTGTTTGCGTAAAAAGTTAAAAAACAGACTACCATAACAGTTGAGGTCATGATCGATCATGGTTGAGGTTATGGTTCATTACTCACCTTATAATATATTTCATGTATTTCGCCTTTATAAACATCGTTTGAATACTTTCAATCGCAAAGTCTATCGATGTAACTTTCAGATACAATAAACTTCTGGCGGATGAAATGTTCACTAGGGTCCACATAAGTTTTCTGAAAAGTTTTACTCCCATTGGTCCAGCTGCTGAAAAACTATGATGCTTTAATTATTTAGCTCGGCGTCGTGAATGTACGACGATTGCATCCGGCGGTTCAATTTTGAAGGTTTTGCACAGATTTCCGAAAGATTAAAAATATTTCACTAAGATTTTAAACATTTTGCAAAGATTTCAAATATTTAACACAGATTTTAGATAGATTTCTCAAAGATTTCACAAAGACTTCAATGATTTCACAAATTTCTCAGATATTACCAGATATTTTAAATATTTCGCAAAGATTTTCAAATATTTCAGAAAGATTTTACTAAGATTTGAACGATTTCCCAAAAATTTTACAAAGGCTTCAAATAGATTTAGAAAGATTTCACAAATACTTCAATTATTTTACAAAGATTCCCGATAGATTTCAAAGAGTGCATAAAGATTTCAATTATTTCCCAAAGACTTACAGAGAATGTAAAACGAATCGATTTCTCAAAGATTTAAAACATTTAGCAAAGATTTCGGATAGATTTAAAAGATTTCAATAATTGCACAAATATTATCGAATATTTTAAAAATATTTCGAACATTTCGCAAAAATTTCCAATGTGATAGATTTAAAATATTTTATGAAAATTTCCAGATAGATTTCCAAGAGTGCAAAAAAATTTAAATAATTTCTTAAATTTTTTTCAAAGATTTCACAGAGATTTCAAAGATTTCGGATAGATTAAAAATATTTCATATATATTTCAAATAGATTTCTAAGATTGTACGAAGATTTCAAGGATTTCCCAAATTTAATAAAGATTTAAAGATTTCGTAGAGGTTTCGGGTAGTTTTAAAATGTTTTATAAAAATTTCAGATAAATTTCAAAGATTTGAATGATTTCTCAAAGATTTAAAAGATTTCGAATATTTCTCAAAGATTTAAAAGATTTCGAATATTTCTCAAAGATTTCGGATAGATTAAAAAGATGTAACAAAGACTTCAATGATTTCAACAATTTCGCAAATATTATTAAATATTTCAGAAATATTTCGCCAATATATCCATATATTTCAGAAAGATTACAATGATTTCCCAAAGATTTCAATGATTATACAAAGATTCAAAATATTTCAAACGATCCGATGAATTTATTCAGTCGATTTCAGAGGGCAGCAAATCAATACTTTGCCACTCCCTGGTCGAGTTAAAACAAAAATTGAATTAAAAATTGACTTTTGAGAAAACTCATTTTTTGCAATTTGTTAACAAACTAAAAAAGATACGATTTTTTTGTTAGGAAAAAAAGATGCGGAATGTATTTGGAGTATTAGTCGTCAGTGGGTAACTCGCAATGCATTGTGTTACCTAGTAAAAGTTTCAATTTTCCTAATCTATCAGAAATATAGTTTTTTCTATTATTGGGTATTGGTACAGAGTCAGAAATCGGTATCAGTTGTGATGTCTCTCGGAAAACTGAATAAAAATCGACAATTATTTTCAGAAATAAAAGGAAAAGATTTTATTAGGTAGTGAATTCCTTTTATTTATTTGTTTCTATAATCATGTGCTTTGATAATTAACGCTTATGATTGACACCCATCAGTAAATGTCAATATTAATGATTAACAAATACATTAATGTTTTATTGGATTATTATTAAATAATAAATTTTTGTTTTCTTATTTGTCGTCACGTTTAGAATTTCACAATATGACCTTCTTATTATTTCAATAGAGTCAAGAATGCCACACCATCGCGTCGTTTTATTAAACTTTTCCATTTTTCATTTCGCTAACCTTTTTTTTATTATTATATACAGTCCTGAGTAAATTTATTTATTTTTATAAGGCAACTAGTTGTTTGGTGGATCAATTTGATACTCATTTAAGCTGATTCTTATTCATGTTTATAACTTTTTTGATTTTGATTCAGAGAGCAAAATTGATTAAAAACTAAAATATACTACTTCGCTCAGCACAAAAGTTGATACTCATTCCCCTCGTGCCTGATTGAGAAAAAAATTTTGTTTTAAACTTTTTTATTAATCTCTGTCACAAAATAAAACTTTTCACTCTCGTGCCATTTTCTCTGACGGCAAGAAATTATTTATTCACAGCCTTATAGACAATATATTTTTGATAAATCTCTGCTTCCTCACAAGCCTCGAAAACTGTGTTGTGGCTAGAAGGTTCCAGTTCTCTTCAATAATTTTCCACTTTTTGTCCACTTATCCATTATTGTGTGGTAATAATTAATAAAATTTCACAAACATGATTTTTTCAACAAATTATTGTTTATAACCATCTTCTCTTATAGTAATGCTAGATAGTTGCAGTTTTTTTCCGAATTTTTAAACTTATTGCCCACTTTTTATTTAGTAAGATAATAATTGATGCTAGTTAACAAACATAATTATTTAAACGATTGATCATTTCTTATAAAACTATCTTTTTTCATAGTAATACTAGACAGTTGTGTTTTTTTTCTGAAATCTTCAGTATTGCTTTGAGTTTTCAGTTCTGAGTAAATAATAAATGAACATCAACAAGAATCATTTAAAAAAATATATTTGTTAGCGCGTTCACTTTTGTTTCGTCGAGATCGCGATTTTAATTCGGAAAAAGGAGTTTATAAATCCACAACGCTTTAGTTTACTCGTAAACTAAGAACTGTTTAAAATTAATCAAGAACGATACGTGTATCATACACGCGTTGTACATTTCTCGGTTTCCGGTTCCGGCATGTCGTTTACCCTCGGTCGGTAATCAAACATACATCGGTACTCGTACTTACATTCTAACACTCGGCCAACCTAAAACATTCTTGGCCCCTCAAGAATTGAACAGTTGAGACGCAACGCAATATTTTTCGGACATTCAACTTTTGTTTCTCACACAAGACAATACATTTTCTTGATTTTCCGGACAACTAATTCGCACTTTCTTATACATAATCTTTCAAATAACCTGGTTTTCCCGTTTTTTCGTTTGCTTATTCGTATTAAGGCATTTAATTCGCTCGAAGTTTTACATTGTTCTTTCGCGTCATCGCCGGTTACATTTCCAATTTCGCTTGTATCGCTTCTGGAATTCGATTCGTTCTCGGAATCGTTGTCGTTTTCGTCATCTTTATGACCTTGACCTCGCCAAATTTTTAATTGTGAAACGTGAGCAGTTGTACGGTATTTTTCGCGACGTTTATTACCAAATTTTTCGATTAAGTAGGTTTCGCTCGGGAGTTTTTGCATAACGACGAATGGGCCTTAATATTTCGCCTGCAATTTGGTGCTTTCGCCTGTCGCGACGGCGTTCGAACTCACAAATACAATATCGCCGATTTCGTACTTTACATTGGTTCGGTGTTTTTCGTCGTATCTTTGTTTGTATTTATCTTGCACCCTTGCGATAGCCTGACGTACCTCCTCTTGTATCTCGCTTGGAGGGTTGTATGTCTCGCATTTTTCGGTCAATTCTCGAATTGTAACATCGGAAAATCGTGGTAAATAGCTCGGGAAATAATTGTATCTCTGCAATCGTGAAAGGGTTTTGTCGATGCTAAAGTGGCTCGACAAGTCGTGAAAACGAATCGCGAGTGAAGCTCTGTTTTACTCACGCGCGGGGAGAAAACAAACAAATTCGGGCCCGACGACAGTATTGCTTTTAATGTTTGGAACGCGTTCTCGTGATTTTCGGTCCATTCTAATGTTGTGCTTGTTTTCGTTAAAGCGTTTAAAGGTGCGACAACTTACGCAAGTCCAGGAACGAAGCGTCGGAAAAAGCCTGCCAGTGCTATAAATCGTCGTACGCCGTGTGCGTCTTTTAGTCTCGGGAATTCCGGTTCAATTCCGTTCGCACTTATGACAAATCCGAGAAATTCTACTTTCGACATACCGAAATGATATTTGGCTAATTTCAAGGTTAAACCTTGCGCAAATGAGAGCTTGAAATACTGAACGTAATCGCGATAGAAGTTCGGGCTAACCTCGGGCGATCACGAGGATGTCGTCGAGGTAGAACAACAACATTTTGTTTCGCAGGGAACCTAGTGCTTATTCCATCAGTTTGGAGAAATAAAACGGAGCGTTCATGAGTCCAAATACCGCGCAAGTAAATTCCCTTGTTTCGTCGGGAGTGATAAATGCGGTTTTTTGTCGCGCTTCCGGTTTCAAAGACATTTGCAAATATTCGTTTGCAAAATCTAACGTTGCGAAAATTTCACATCGGGCCATAGCCTCAAGATATTCGTCCATGCTCGGCAAAGGGAAATTTACGCGCTCGGTTTGTGCGTTCAATTTACGAAAATCTATAACGAGTCTCGACTCTCCGGATTTCTTTTTAACTAATAATACGGGACTTGCGTATGGGGAACTCGAATTGTAACTTCTGATCTGGAACTACTCACATTATTATGTTATGTCCGATCACAGCGTCTACGTTGAGATTTGCGCGCACAATCCCGGGTGATTTTACCGAATTGTTTTCGCCAAAACCGATCAACTCACTGTCGACGTGTTCGATTTTGAGTCCGATGGTGATGGCGGTGATTGCCATTCTAGTACAGTCGGAACTGCCATTGTCTATGAATGCCGTCTCCGGAGATTCGTTGATAATCACGGTTTTCACGTTCTTGAGGTTTGATTCGACACTATTTGTGACCACTGTATTTATTTCGGCACTGGGTATTGGTTTGAGACAATCTTTCCTACCGTGGCCTTTTTCTTTGCAGCGTCCGCACATTGGTTCGCGTCTTGGTTCCGGACAATCGTGCAATATGTACCCATTGCCTGGACAATTGAAGCACTTCACGGTCTCACTTGTAAAACTTTTCGCGTTCGGATTTCCCTCGGAGTCCGTTTTCTTCGAGTTGGAGTTTCTTTGGGGTTTCGGCTTGCCGTTCGTCGAGACTTTATTATTTATCTTCTCGTTCTGCGGGTGATTATGATTGAAACTCTTGAGTCTCGTCTCGTATTTCGCCATAATCGAGAAAAGCGTATTTAAGTTTTCGCAAGTTACGGCGTTTACATGTCTCATCATTTCTCTTGAATGTAGTCCATCCGCGACGTGATCCTTGATCTCGGGAAACGTGAGATCCAATGGACGGCACAAATGTGTTTTATCGTAAAAATAAGAGGCTAAGGACGAGTCGGACTTTTGGATTCTCTTCTCCATTTCGTCCCAAGCCTCAATCTTGCATAATTTTTTCATAAATGCGGCATTCAATTCCTCAAGAAAAATCTTTCACTCGTGGAGTTCTCCTGGAAGGTTTCGGTACCACGAACGAGCTGCGCCTTCGAGTTGGGTTTTGGTCGTTTTTAAGGTGAAAGATTCTGGCCATTGATTGGTTACCGCCGCTGCTTCGACTTGTTTGAGCCATATTTTGGTAGAGATGGCGATTTTAATTCGGAAAAAGCAGTTTATAAATCCAAAACGCGTTAGTTTACTTATAAATTAAGAACTGTTTACTAGTAATCAAGATGATACAGGATAAAAAGAACGATACGTGTATCGCTGTCCTTGAGGTATTCGTGTCGTTACGACTGACTCTCTCGCACACACATACACGCGTCGTACATTTCTCGCTTTTCGGTTCCGGTATGTCGTTTACCCTCGGTCGGTAATCAAATATACATTGGTACTCGTACTTACATTCTAAAATATTCTATTGTTTTCAAAGTGAATTATTTTTACTCTTTTGACAATGTTTCAAAAATACTAATATAAACTAAAAAGCTGCCTGACAGTAGAGATAGAGACAAAGAATGAAATAATCAGGAGTAGGTAGTACGAGAAGATACTCATAAACAATAATTATTTGTTTAAACAATTAGGTTTGTTAAACTGCATTCATTATTACCTTGCTGGCAGTGTAAAGTGCACATAATTTGGAATATTTCAGAAAACACCGCAACTTTTTAGCATTATTAAAAAAAATGTTATTAAAAACAATAATAAATTATTGAAACAATTATGCTACTCAACTTGAATTAATTATTATCTTAATCTTATTGAAAAGATGAAAATAAGTTGTAAAAGTCGGAAAAATCCACGAGTTTCTAATAATATTCTAAGAAAAAATGGCTAAAAACGATAATGACTTATTTAAACAATGTATATAAACATCCCATGATCAGTACGATGTTGTACGACTATTAGTCATTATTATTATTATTCCAGGAAAAATCCTTAATATCATTCATCGCACTTTGTAAATTAATTTAGATATAACTGTAATGATTCTAAACTCAAGTAAAAATGATAGTCTTGGCAGAGAGAATCAACAGTGGTATTTTCTTTCGGTTCTTTATGAAAAAGGATTCAAAAAGGTATTCACTGTGAGGTTCATTCCTTTGTCTTCTTGACCAATTTAAAGAATTAAAGAAAAAAAGAGAACTTTTTTCTAATATTTGAATTTTCAATTGGCAATGTTGGAATGACGATTTGCAATTAATTTTGAATTACATAGTTTAGTTAACATGTTGCATTTCGAACAAAATAGTTGAATTTTAAACAAAAAAATCAACATTGAACCAATCAGTGTCATAACGAATCAACAAGTTGAACTTTCGAGCAGAGGAATCGAAATTTTAACAACATGTGGAATTTTCAACCAAATGGTTGAATTAAAAAATAATTAAAATTCAGACAGAAACAGTTGCATTTTCAACACTGTTAAAAATATTTTAAAAATTAATTTACTTTCAATATACGAACGTATCTGAATTTTAATACACGTTTTAATTTAATTTGTAATAATTAACAAGCTATAGTAAATACAGTGCTCCACACTCATATGTATATTAATGTTAATAATTTTTATCGGACTTAATATGCATTGTATATTAAAATAATATAATACATTACATTTAATAAATTATTTATTCATTCATTTATTTGTATTTATTCATTAAATTTCATTTATATGTATTTAAAGTCATTTGGATATATTGTATATGAACTGAGCGACAATTTTTTCTAACAATGAAGACAGAAAGAGGAATTTTTTAGAAGACTTTGCTACCAAAAATAAAGGCTTTAAAAACATAGTTCAATTTTCGACAAAAGAATCAAATTTTCTTCCCAAAAGGACGAACTTTAAACAAAATACATGAATTTTCTACCAAATGGTTGACTTTTTAACATATAAAGGACATATTTCTAACTATGAATTGAACAGTTAAATTTACAGATAAAAAAATAATAATAATAGAATAATTTCCTACCCAAAACAAATATTCAAATTTTCAATCAAAAATATGAATTTTTGACTAAAATAATGAATCTTTAACAAAAAAATTTATTTTTAACTAAGTTATTATAAAAATAAAAATAATTCTAATTAAATTCTTTCTGTTTCACTGATTAGATTAGATTGGATTACTGAAAAATTACTTATTCGATTATTTGAAATATTTCATAATCCTATAGTGGAGAAATGCTCATTGATACTTACTAATTATTGAAGTAATGAGTCTATGAAATATTGCGATACTCATAAACAGCTTACTTCACCACCACAAACATTCCGTATTTGCAAGTTATTGCTTCAGACTGGAAAAAACAGACTTATTTACCGACCCAATCTATTTTACTTTACTTTATTGACACAAACTATTCTACTTTCGAATCACCTAAAGAAAAATTAAAAAATTTGATACTTGTCGATTTGAAATTGAAAATAATAATTTTTATCGCATTACTGATCAGAAGCAACTTGTAATTTAAACACGTCGTAAAACAGAATTGTGAATTACATTTCGAAAGCAACTAGAAAAATAACGGTTTTTATTGTCACCGTTATTGAAAACAATGTAACTAGTTACCAATTTGTTACTTACAAAAGTAATTTCGTTACCACTATCGTTACCAAAAAAAAAAGTAACTAGTTACTTGCCATCCCTATAATTCAGACATATTCATACATGTGAGAGTAACTTAAAAGATAAAGAAATTATTTTAGTGTGAGTGTTTGTTGCCTCTGCCATGAAATCTTGAACACGTGTTCTCACCTTCAATAATTCTGAAGGTTCTATGCGTAGTAAATTTGTCAAATATGGAAAATTTTCAGGTGTGAGATTAAGAAGCTCCCTCCTTCTACACTATTTATTTTCAAGATTAAATAATCGACTTGCTATTGGATGACAGTTAAAAAAGAGAGTATATATAGTGGTAATTTATCGACCGCGTTCTCACGGCATACTTCAAAAATCAGATTTCTTTCCTCTATCATTGTGTCTGCGCAGAAAAGATGAAAAATTTCATTGAAATTCTACTACTTCCGGTGGTCGCGTTACTGCATTTTAAAAGTAAGTAAAATATAATATTAAAATTTATATGTATGATAAGTTGCACATATCGATGCCGACATTCCATCTGGTACCACGTAGCTAAACGCGACGTGGCGCGGTACACAGCCTTAAGGGGATTTATCAGCGTTATAAAATGGATGGGCAGTTTCCGGCCGCACGGTTGAATATTTTCGCCTGATATTTTGCATACCACATCTAAATATTGTTCTCTTTTGCAGTGAAGTCTCGGTTTTTTGAAAAAATTTTCATATTTTACGTTATAAACAAAAAGAAAAGAACAATAGAAAAAAAATG
>CAKNYM010032313.1:0-20491 GCA_932195095.1 Andricus curvator
TAGTTTTTCTTGCATGATACGGAGAGGATACGATGTGGATACCGTGAGGATACGCTGTAGCGTATCCGCTCCGTTCGTTCGGTTCGCCAGGGGATGCAGAGTGTGTTGGCCAAATGCGACTCATAGCGCTCGCAGATGTGTGCTCGACAATCCATGCTGGCGAGATGAGTGCGTTATTGCACGCAGAACCTGACAATCACAATCTGCGGGTGATCTGCGTCGCGCAATAATTGTTATCTGGGTTTGCTTAGCGCGACCTTCCCCTTGTTAGAGAATTAGAGCCGGTTGAGGAAAATGAAAATTTGGTAAAATAATAATAAATTAAACTTTGATAGGCTGCGTTAGATTTGTTAGATTATGACAAAAACGTTAAAAAAAGATAGAAGAAAATCGGATGTTTCCTTCATTAGTGCAGATATCAACCGATTATCAAGAACTTTTTTTTCCTTTTTTTTTATATTATATCGCGAAATTCATTCAGTTTATTAAAATTTAATTGACCCTGGCGGACCGAACGAACGGAGCGGATACGCTACAGCGTATCCTTATAGTGTCCACATCGTATCCTCTCCGTATCATGCAAAAAAAACTCATTTAAAAAGGAAGATGAACATTTCACTTGTTGAAATTCGGATTCTAAGTGAAATTTTGCGTTAAAAGGTCACGGAGTAATCGCAATAGTTTTTCTTGCAACATTAAAAACTTTAAAAAAATATAATACTTATCGATAACATGGGCTGAAGGCGACTTCAAACGCATCGTCGACGGTCAACGCCTATTAACTGCTACTGAACGACGATGCGTTTGAAGTCGCCTTCAGCGCACGTTATCGATAAGTATTACATATTTTTAAAGTTTTTAATGTTGCAAGAAAAACTATTACGATTACTCTATGACCTTTTAACTGAAAATTTCACGTAGAATCCGAATTTCAACAAGTGAAATGTTAATCTTTCTTTTTTAATGAGTTTTTCTTACATCATACGGAGAGGATACGATGTGGATACTATAAGGATACGCTGTAGCGTATCAGTTCCGTTCGTTCGGTCCGCCAGGGGAACCATGTCTTCATAATTTTAGTTATTGTAACAGGTCTTAATCACATAACAATGAAAGGGTTATTCGTGGCAGGTATACGAAAGTAGCCGCCTGCTCGCAGCGGGGAGCCTGCCTCGGAGCCTGCCGAGCTGGGCGCACCCGAATTGAGCGCAGCGGTCAGTGTCTAATCCTGGCATTCCAGGGCCCCTTTTATTTTTGGCCCATATTAGGCGCAAGGAGGAGGTCGAGTCTCCTGAGCCATAAACCCCCACTTTCGCACCGAGCGTATGTCCCCTCACTTGCTTCAGTCGAGAGAATCTGCCCCGAAACTCTCGCCTGGAGCCTGTATACCTGAAAGCTTAGTAATTAGTACCATTGAAAACACTATTGCTTTGTATTAAAACATATACATATCTGTTAATGACCTAATTTGTCAATGTACCTACAGCCTACAATTCTTGACTGATTTTCAAATATTATTTTTGATCTTGAAATAAATAACTCATTTAATCCCAATCAAAATGCCAATAGATTTCAAAGCATCTGACGAATATAAATAATTAACTAAATGTTCAACGTAATTGTTATAAACAAATTATATTAAATTTTTTTTTAATATTATTCGCTTGCAAAGTATATTGTTACCGGTACCGACAGTGTATACACTTCGTTTTTTATTAGTCCAATTATTTTTTCCAAATCGGTCAATTTTAATTTCTTTTTAGTCAATTTGTATGTTCGGTATTTATTTTTGCGTTATTTTTTATTTGTCCTTAATCTATGATTATTATTTTTATCTTATAATTAAATATTTGTTTAAAATTTAAATTCTGGCAATTTGAAATTTTAAGAATTGAAAATATTGGGGGAAAATTAATAATTTGTTAATTCGCACTTTTAATGCTTTTCTTCTTGTGAATTTTTATTTTTCCCTAATCAATAATTAACATTATTCAATTTATAAATAAAATTTGTTTTTGCTAAGTTTAATTTGTGCAACTTAAAGCTTTGACTGGTTTAAATTTCAAAAAATTTTAGGGATTTGGAGGAGGGGGTATACAATTCCAAAAATAATCCTTACGTTATTTATTAAATTGACGAACAAGATTCCTATTTAATTAAATATTATTTTTTTGTTATTTTAAATTTCGGGAATTTTATAATTGGCTAGTTTGAATTTTTCACCATTTTCTTTTTTGTTAGTTTGTATTTTCAGTATTTATTTTTTCGTTTTTTTTCTTTTATCACATTAAAAATTTTCAAAATTTAAAATGAAAAGATTTTTAATTAATGAAAAATAAAAATTCCCAATTATACAAAAGAGAATGTAAAAATATCCAAAATTAAAACAAACCGAATGATAAAATTTGTAATTTAAAAAATTAAAGAATGATCAATTGTAACTTCAGTATTTGTGTCGCCAGTCACAGGGTACGCTTTATAAAAAACCGGTACAAAATATTTACCGGTACCGACATAAATGCTGTTCTATAGAAATAAGCATTGTTTTCTAAACTCAATGAAAATCCTCGTAATGTTATTCAACTCACTTATTGATGCATTGGCAAGTAATTAGTATTTGATATAAATCTAAATTCCTGGTTTAGCCCACTGTGCAACGGTGGCCAGCGATAGTAGTTGGTTTAAGTAAAGGGAGGTTGTGTAGTGAAGGAACGCGTAGTAGTGGAGGGGGCTCGGTCCCTAGGCGCAATTAGGAACTACTGAAAAATACCTACCTGACCGCTGCGCTCAATTCGGAAAGAGAAAAGTGAGGGTGGTTGACCGTGCGCTCAATTCGGTTGCACCGGCCGAGCTACCGGGCCCGGGGTGGCATCCCCCTACCGGCGGTAGGGTACTCTACCCGCGGTAATAGTTTGGGAAACGCTGCTTTATAACAGCAATAAGGATCCAGTACATTTTAACCAAAAAAGTGAAATTTAATAATAAACAAAGTATAAGTAATAGAAATATTTTGAAAAAGCCATTTTATTATTCAATTTTTATGAAAATTATTCAGCTTTATTACAAGTCTCTGCGATTACTAGAAGCTGAAAACGAGACTTTGTTCATTATTGTTTATAGCACGAGTTATTATTGGATTTTAAACTAGCTGACGCTAATTTTCTAATGAGGCTTTACATTATCCATGTAAAAATTTCCAGAAGATTTTATTAAAAATGGCTAAAGGCACAGCACGTCAAAGTATGTACATTCTAAAATGTGCATCAACTTGTTAAATATAAACATTAGAATACAATTTTCTCAATGAAAGTTGAATTAGACTCAAAAAGGAGTATCTTTTATCTCTTGAAATTATTTGATAAAATTGTTTTCTGCAAAGGAAACCAGCTTTCTATGTTGGCTCTGAATTTTGTATTTCTTTAATCGATGTTTTCTCGAAATTGATCACTTTTATCAAAAAATGTTTTCTTAGAAAAAAATGCTTCTCTGAGAGTAGTCCAACTTTTGTGAGAAGCTTTTTGCTGTGCAATCAATATTTTAAACAAAATAAGAACAATTTTATTTTTCTTCATTTTTCCACGTAATTGTTAATTGTTTATGTTAACAATTGATTGAATCAAAAAATGATTGAGGAAATTTCTCTTCGTAAATCAGTATTCTAGCCGACCATATATTTGAAATTTCGAAAAACCCCAAATTACAATAGGACCATTGCATTAATTAAGAAATAATTAAAACGCGAATGTCTCGAAACCACCCCATTTTTCGGGAGTGGGGGGCACCCTACTTTTTCGTAATCAGCACAACATTTTACACAATGTTTAGTAAAAAATCCGACTGACCTATAACGGCACACAGGATTACACCCAGCTCCTAATCCAGAGTCCGTCTCGTAATTCGTATCCAGACTCCGTCTTACTTTTTGGTCCAGAAACCCCCCTGCCTACCTACTTGCGCAGCTGCAACATGGAAGCTCTAAGGCGGCAATGCAACAGACATAAATTATTTCTTCAAATATAAAACATGGATATTGAATATAACAACATATTTCTTTAATCTAAATAAGTCTCCAATGGAAAAAAATTACGCCAAATTAATAATTATTTATTTGAACAAAATAGTTATTCACTTGAAAGAAATGTTTATTTGTTACGAATAACTTAATTCTACTATGAAATGAAATATTTTCTTTAACGACAGAAATAAATGTTTATGTAACCACAATATTTTGTTCATTATAATAAATACATCATTGGTATAAATTTATCAGCTCTTTGAAAGAAATGAAAAAAATTAATTTAATTAATATTAGTTTGAATTAAATAATTATTTCTTTCATTCAAATAAACCTAAAGACTTGATTTATGTGTGGACAAATTAATTAATTCAAATTCGTCCTAGTGAATTCAAAGCATTGAACCCATTGAATCAAATAGATATTTCTTTGAACGACTAATCAGATTTCAATGAATGTAGACCTTTTGAATCAAGGAAATCATTTCCTTGAATGTAAGAAATATTTATTTGAATAAAGAAACTAGAGCCAAAGAATGTATTTCTTTAGATCAACAAAAGATATGTGTCTGGTTCAAATCACAGTTACTACTGTTAAAGAATATTTTCTGGATGCTAAGAAATAGGATTCAAACAAATACATGTACTTCGTTCCAAAATTTTTTTTTCAGTGGAAGAGCTTTCAATCGAAAATACAAGTACATAAGTTGGACAATGAGAAACGTACTATTTTTTCGAGGGAGAGAAAAGTGAGCCTCGGTTTTATTCGACAATGCGTTCCTTGAAACAGGAATCGTGCTGGTACAGAAATTTCCAGGGAAATTATGAGAGCGGGGAAAATGAGAGCAAGGATAGGACCCCCGCCGCTAAGGCTAACTTGCCGTGACATTAGATTCTACGAAAAGAAAACACAAAAAAGGGCAAACTCTGCGTGAGTAATGGGTGTGCGACGGGGCGAGTACTATTATTGTAGTTGTATGTGTCACGTTAAGACTGTTTAGCTTAAGGGCCGAACTGAAAGTACGTAACAGATTGTAGGCCGTCTTGAAGACCCCCCACCTCCCCCTGTAACGAATCGTAACAAAAAATTCTACACCCTCTCCTCATCCTCTTACTGTACGTAATTTATGGTTTCCAGAAGTAAGAAAATATGGGACTTGAAAGCAATGGACATTTTTTGTATATTTAAGATAATACATGCTTTGCAGGATGAAAGCTTCATTTTACAAATTTTATGATTTTCCCTGGAATAATTTTTTATTTTTCCTGACCATCAACATTCAAATACTAGCGTCTTAATCTTGTAAAATTTTTAACATAGGATCTTTTATTAAGGGATAAGAACAATATTTCAGATCCCAATTTAGAATTTTCAAATTTATGTATTTATTAAAAAAAAGACTTTTCTACCGTAAAAGATGACTTTTTAACAAAATACTTGAATTTCCAAGAGAATAATTGAATGTTCAACCTGCAAAGATAAGTTCCCAGCGGGCACAAAATTTGACGTATTTACGACATCGTTACGAGATCTTTAGGACGACTTTAAGACATCCTATGTCCATGTCGTTAAGATGTCTTTACGATGTCCAAAAGACATCGTCAGATCATGCGACGTCTTTACGATATCGTAAAGACATCTTCAAAAAATAAAGTTTTTTAGGGCATGAAAGAAAACAAAATTCACCTACATTGTTGAACCTGCAGATCAATTTAAAAATCTATAACCCCTCCCCCATATTACTCCCTTTCTCACCGAATAAGTCACACTTCACCCGAAAGACATATGGCTTGATGGTACAATAATAATAATAATAAATATGAATTTTCAGCAAGAAAATTAGTTCAAATTTTACCGACGCAGTTGAATTTTCAATTAGAAAAAAATCACTTTTCACCCAAATAGTTAAACATTCAACCAGAGGAATGAATTTTCAACTAAAAATATGAATCTTCAACCAAAAAAATGATTTCTTAATAAAGTGGTTCAAACAAAATTTTTAAACGAAAAAGTTGAATCTTGATATAAAGAAGATTAATTTTCAACCTAACATTTGCATTTTTATCCCAGAAAGATGAGATTTCTACTAAAACAGATGAATTTTTTAATGAAAAGGACGAATTTTCAAAAAAAAAAAAAAAGATTTGAATTTTCATCCACAAAATAATTTTAGTTTGACTATTCAACATCATGATATGAGTTTTAAACAAGAAGTAAGTTTCCTACGAAGATACTGGAATTTGCAAGAATTAACAAAATTGTTGAATCTTCAACTAAATAGTTGCATTTTTATCTAAGAAACATGAAATTTGTGCTAATATAGATGAATTTTTCAATTAAAAAGACAAATTTTCAAACAAGTAGTTGAATTTTCATCCAAAAATATTTCAGTTGGACTTTTCAACATCAAAATATGAGTTTTAAGCAAAAAGTAAATTTTCTACGAAATAGTTTAATTTTCATCAAACAGTTGAATTTTAAACCGAAAAGCTTGATTTTTAAGGAAATTGTTGAATTTTGAACCAAACAGTTGCACTCTTATCCAAGAATAGATGAATTTTTTAATTTTCAAAAAAATAGTTGAATTTTAATTCAAAAAAGATTTCAGTTAACTTTTCAACACCAAAATATGAATTTCCAACAAGAAGTACATTTTCTACGAAATATGAGAATTTTCAATAAATCAGTTGAATTTTCGACCAAAAAGAATGATTTTTTAACAAAATCGTTGAATTTTCTACAAAAAAAAGCACTCTTATTCAAAATCAGATGAATTTTTAAATTAAAAAGAAACATTTTCAAACAAATAATTGAATATTCATCCAAAAAAGATTTCAGTTGACTTTTCAACACCAAAATATAAATTTTCATCAACAAGTAAATTTTCTACGAAATACTAGAATTTTCAAGAAAACAGTTGAATTTGCAACCAAAAAGGATGGCTTTTTAACAAAATTGTTGAATTCTCAACCAAATAGTTTCATTTTTATCTAACAAAGATATAATTTCTACTAAAATAGATGAATATTTTAATTAAAAACACAAATTTGCAAAAAAATAGTTGAATTTTCACCCAAACCCAGCTGAAAATTCCTGTACAGGAACCTCGGAGGATCTTGCACATGTTCCTGTACATGAAACTGCACACGAATCTGTACAGGTAATCTTGACGGTTCCTGTGCAGGAATTTGGCGAAGGAAACTGTACATGGTCCTGCAAAGGAAGCTGTATACAAGCTAACCTTTAAATGGTCCTGTACAGGTTCCTTCACAGAGTCAATTGAGGCGTGGGTTCATGTACAGGAACATGTTCATGATCCTATACATGAACCCCCTCGTGAAAAGAAAGACCAACTTAAGATTACAGTGTAGGCAGGTATAGTCCTGTCCCGGCAGTTTGAACCCCCAATATCCCATCATTATTAGGCTCATCACGAGTCAGGACCATAACCATAATCTTTACTGATTTATGGTACCTTCGTGACGTCACCTACTAAGATGGCCGCTGAGTACGAAAAGGTACTACAGGTCCCTGCAGTACTTGGTATAGGTACCTAGATTACCCAATTTTAGATTTATCAAATTTTATTTCAAAAATAATAAACATTTATTCGCTAAAACTTTTAGAATTAATAAAGAACATTAAAATAGATGTTGATGGACTAATATTTTGTTATGTGGAAAAAAAATATTAAGTCGGTAAAACAGGAATAATTTATTTTTATTATTCTAAAAAAATAGTAGCCTACCAACGTCCGTTTTAATGTTTTTTGCCGTTTAGTAAAGTTTCAGCAAATTAATATTTATTATTTTTGATATGAAATTGGATACAAGTGCACAAAAAATAATCTACATCTACGGGAATAAATAAATCATTTTTTTAAGTTGGACGTATATATTTCAATATAATTAACATAACATATGCACATCACATACATTCTAAAAGCTAAAAATTTCATGATAAATAATTTAATACAAGCACACAATCGTTGGTAGATTAACCCAGGAAAAAACAATCAATTAAATTAAAAATATTTAAATCCGTGAATTTACGAATGATACCGAAGCACGCGAATCGGTGTCCATCGGCTTGTGAAATTTTTCATCGGTCTCATAAATTTAATCACGTCAATTGGTCAACATATAGCCACCACAGATTCGGGCAAATTTCGTTGAATAATTTTCCTTTTTTTACATTCTCGTCAGAGAAGGTATTAGATTTATTTGAAATTTGACCTCCTCCGTTTTTGTCAAATGTCCAAGTTTTGAGACATTCTGAACGCAAAAAACAGGTTTTCGCGAATTTGTCTGTTCTGTGTATATGGATGTGTGTATGTAGATTTTTATTTTGTTAGTATGATAACTTTGGAAAGAATTGACAGATTGGATTGGGCTTTGGTATACTCTTTAAGTGTCCTAAAATGAAGGTCAAGTTCGTTAGCAGCCATTTTGGTTAAAAATTCAAAAAGTGAGCGCTTTTTGAAAATTTTTGAGAACACTTTTTTTCAAATTTAAAAATTCTATGTACGGACGTTCGTAGTTCTGAAAAAGACAAACAATTTATACAAATGGCTTTTTTTGATCAATCAAAAATTACTATTACCAATACTTGGTTTCGACATAAAATGATCCACACGTACAGCTGGTGTAAAGGAAATAACCGCAGTGTAATTTACTTCGTTATTGCGGAAGAAAGACTAAGAATAAACTTAGGGCGGGGATGGAGAAGAAAGAGAACAAAAAAAACGAAACAAACTCGAATAAAGATTCAAAATTTACAGAAACCGGAAGTGCGAATAGAGTTTCAAAATAAGTTAAGCGAACGCATAGATAGGGCAACTTGGGAAGCGCTTATAAGCAATAAAGATATGGAGGGCGCGTGGACTTTATTACGGGATATCATTTTTAAAACTGCAATTGAAGTGTGTGGTACGGCAGTGGTAGGAAGAAAGTCTGGTGATGCGTGGTGGAATGATGAAATTCAAGCTGCCCAGCAAGAAAAGAAAATAGCGCACAAGAGAACATTAAACATGACAGGTCTTAGCGATGAGGAGAGAAATAGACTCGAAAATGATTACAAAGACAAAAAGAGGAAAGTTAAACGACTAGTCAAGGAGAGTAAAGAAAAAACCAGAAGAGAACAAAATACAAAACTACTTTGAAGGAATTATGAAACTATTATATAAACAGTTGAAGGAAAGTAAAAGTACAGATTTTGGCAGCATGAGAAACAGCAAAGGTGAAATGCTATATGATATAGACGAGATAGTAGACGCTTTAGAAAACCCAATTGAAAAAGTCTGTGTCACTGAGGTCAGAGACATAATTAAGAACTTGAAAAACGGTAAGGCTGCTGGTATAGACAGTATTACCACTGAAATGCTTAAATACGGTGGCGAGTACATACCTCACAGGTTGTGCGAATTGATATGTATCGAGACGGGGGAAGTCCCAGACAATTGGAGAAAAGTGATTATCGTACCATTATACAAAAGAAAGGGAGATAAAAGCAACTGCAGTAATTACAGAGCTATCAGCTTACTAAGTACCGTACGTAAAATATACTCAAAAATACTAATTCGTAGGGTAATGGAAATCACAGAAGAAAAGATATAGGAAGTCCAAAGTGGATTTATGCCAGGAAGATCATGTACAGATCAGATATTTAGCCTAAGACAGATCACAGAAAAAAGCTTGAGAGTAGGAAAGAAAGTTTTCTGTGCATTTATTGACCTAGAAAAAGCATTTGACAAAGTAAACAGAAATAAACTTTGGGAAGTCCTTAAAGAATACGGAGTAAATGGAGGGCTCCTACAAGTAATAAAAACAATATATACAGGTAGTAACGCGAGTGTAAGGGTAAATGATGAGAGATTAGAACAAGTTGACAAATACGTATATCTAGGTAGTCTATTTACTAGAGAGGGAAAAATAGATGGGGAGTTAGACAGGCACATAAATAAGGGTAAGCAGGTTATCGGTAGAGCAGGGTCCATCCTAGAAAATAGAAACATATCAAAAAAAGCTAAAATGGCCATACATAATTCTATATTCGTACCGTCTGTACTATACGGTAGCGAGACATAGACCTGTCAAGAAAAGGACAGGAGTAAAATTAACGCGATTGGCATGAAACCTCTGCGCATAATATGCGGGAAAACACTGATGGACAAAGTCCGAAACGAGACAATCCTCAAAGAATGTGGTACAGGAGAGAAACTAGTTGACATATGGGAAAAAATCAGTTAAGATGGTTCGGACATCTTCAATGAATGAAAGATAAACGACTGACCAAACAAGTGTATAAAGGTAAAGTAAATGGCAGAATGTCCAGAGGTAGACCGCCGAAAGAATGGTTAGAATCTGTAAATGAGAGATTAATCCGAAGAGACATAAGAAGCCATAGAAACACAAGAGCTTGCATGAAAAAATGCATGGACGTGAAGGAAGCTAGAGCAGTATGCCAGGACAGAAAAGAGTGGCGAAGAATAGTTTGTAAACTGAGTGACAATAGAATGAATGACGCCTGAAACAAAGACCTTGGATACTAATGGGCCCAAGTGGGGAAACCATACATAACAATTTTGTGAGGCTCTTCACTTGGGGTGATCGCTAGAGAGATTGATCAGCAACCTGGGCCGGAGCAGTGTTGCGGAATAAACGTGTCATTTAAATAAATAGCACGAGAATTCCAGATCAATCTAAAATATCTATACGTAACACCTGTATACCTATCTACCTCATACCTATTACCTACCTACTTTATACCTATATACCCATATACACACTACTATTTTCCAACCGAGCAAGTCACGCATACCCCAAAAAAGGAAATGGCTTAATGGTATAATAATAATAATAAGGCGACGACCAGGCAATGGCCCCGGACAAACGCGAGAACATCGATTTAAATGGTCGGACCATCTCAGGAGAGACATCCTTACCTGTTGGCAAAGAAGCTCACCGGCGCGAAGAGGATTCATGCAGAGGTTACATGGCCGTTGGGTCAATATGCACCCGGAATATGCTCATCAAACGCCTCAGTATTTAAGAGATCAGGTATCCTTTTTGCGAAAAAACGGATATGAAGCTCTTTATCAACAAGAAGAACAGCAACATCCTCCATCGAACATTCCACCCGTTCCAGCAAGACCACCTTTGCAGATAGCCGATAATGCTAACATGAGAAGTAGCAGATCTATCCACCAAAAAGTCTTTCTCAGGATGGACAAATTAGCTGAAGCTAATACTGCTCTCCCCGATTTGCTCCCCGAAGATGTTAATCTCTGGAATCTGAACTGTGTTGTTTACGAGAAGGCGGTCTCCTTGATTAGCGACAGTAGAAGTAACGATACTTGAGTACGTCTGAGTAAGACTCGCGAGCGTATTGCACAGCTTCAAGTCAAAATTGAAACGGCTAGACGGCATGCATCAAATATTCCGTGCGTGATTAGCTACATAACATTAAATAAAAAATTCACTCCAAAAGTTAGGGCACTTGGTCGAAACTTAAGGAAAGCAAATCACACGCTGAACAAGTGTAAACTGTTGACCATCAAGCAGCACTGGACGCAAAAAATAAGATCTCTTTCAACAGCGAAACAGCGCCTTGAACGGCGAGTAAAGTGGATTCAGGAAAATTCCACCTTTTCTACTCATCCTTCCCGTCTGTTCAATAAAACGTCACGTGCCGTTAAAAATCCGCGTAGTCGAGAAGAGATTCAAGTCTTCTGGGAACAAGTATATGGAGATACTTATCAGCTAAATGAAGACACTTCAGATATATCACTCTTTCGTAACTTTTGCCAAAGGCAAAGGTTACAAGGTCCAGAGGAAGAGTGTCCACTAATTACTGCTGAAGAAGTGAAGAAAGTTATCGCTAGAACTAAGAACTTTTCAGCGCCAGGGCCAGATAAAATCAACAACTTTTGGTGGAAGAAGTTTACTACTACGCACCAACATCTAGCTCGTATATTTACTACTTTCTTAAACGGAGAACAACCCGTCCTGCAGTGGCTAGTGGAAGGACGCACGGTATTGATCCCTAAGACCGGAAATTTGTCAAGTCCAAAGAACTAGAGGCCCATAGCTTGTTTAAACACCAGCTACAAGCTATTCACTGGCATCCTCAAAGAGAGGATATTAACATCTATCGAGCCGGTATGGAGTGCAATAGTTGAACAACGTGGATGCAAGAGACGTCTGGCAGGTTGCAGGGAGAACCTGTTAATAGACAGGTGTATTACCCAGGACTCGATCAGGTATGGACGCAATCTGTCCATGGCTTGGATTGACTACCGTAAGGCATTCGATAACACGAACCATGAGCTACTTATTAAGCTCATTGAGTGCATGGAGGTGCATCCAAAAATAGTGAGATGCATAAAAGAGCTTATGCTCTTGTGGCGGACAAGATTTGTCATAACACCTGACAAAAGACAAGTGACTACAAGCTATACCACATATAAGAGGGGGGTCTTCCAAGGAGACTCTCAAAGACCGATACTTTTCTGCATATACATATCTTGGAATACCGCAAGCGGAAACCCATGATGTGCGTGCGTTAAAAACGGCCCTTGGAAAAAGGTATCGCCAAATTCTCAGAAAAATTTGGGCTTCCGAATTATCTGGAAAGAATAAGATCCAGGCGACCAATATGCTGGCCGTTCCTATACTACTCTACACGTTTGGTGCAGTAAACTGGAACATCGATGAGTTGAAGCAACTTGACCGAAGCACACGCAAGATTATGACAATCCATCGAAGTCATCATCCTAGATCTTCCGTACCTCGAATATACCTCCCCCGAGATAAAGGGGGTAGAGGCTTGCTCAGCTTGGAGTGTCTTCATCGCAGAATGGTTCTGACTACAGCCTGCTCAGTTCTAAATAGCACAGATTTTCTTATGCGACTAGTACATCAACATGAAGTCGTCAATGCTGCGGCGTTTCTATATCGTGCCGCAGATAGGGCCGCAGAGGAGCTTGGCATGTACAGGAAGCATTATACGTAGAGAAGAGCTCTCGATGGGTCTGTCCAACATGTTTCTCAAGTCTGCTGGATTAAAATAGGAGACTGAAGGATTTCTTTTTGCCTGTCAAGATGGCGTTATAGACACCTTAGTTTACCGCGAGCGCATAATGAATATACCTGTAGGCGATACCAACTGCCGAGCGTGCAAGCAAGAGCCAGAAACACTTGGACATGTTCTCAGTGGATGCCCAAAATATGCACGATATGGGTACATAGAGAGACACAATGCGGCTCTAAAAGTGTTATATTATCAGCTTAGGCACTTCTATGGTGTTGATCTATTGCCCGTCTTGCCATACGCCCAGGGGGAACTCGAGTCCGTTGTGGAGAATGATCAGTGTAAGATCTACTGGAATTTCTCATTCTCCACCATTCAACGTATCAGTGCTACGAAGCCTGATATTGTCCTCCAAGATCTGAAGAACAAGATCATTTACGTGATTGAATTCTCGGCACCAGCGGATGGTAATATCACGGCAAAGGAGGAAGAAAAACGGGCGAAATATCAAGCACTTCTTTTCGAGCTCAGCAGGCTCTACCAAGGCTTCAAAGTCCATCTTGTAGTTCTCATAATCGGCTGTCTTGGAGGTATGAAAGCTTCATTTATTAGCCAACTCAACAAGATTCCGTCTTGCCAGCGTCAGGCTCATTCAATCGCGAACCGGATGCAAAAGGCTGTTCTTCTGGGATCACTTCATCTGGTCCGTCAACACTGTTCCTCATAACATTCTACAAAGATTGGTAGCTCTAAAAAAGTATCCAGAGGTGAAACTTCATCTCCAACTGTCCCGTCTGCCGCGTAAGATCATCCGCGACTAGAGACCTGACTCCAAGGAACAGTGTTGCCCCATGTTATCTCGCGTAAATTTCCCGCTCTTGCTTACCTTCTAGGACAGAAGGAGCAGAAGCGGATGACGTACACGTTCCAGTTGCGTCGGGATTGGTTGCTTTAAAGAACCATGATCATAGCTTCCGGAGCCTACAACTTCTCATAAAATAACTGCAGTTATAGCATTTACAAAATTCCGAGGTAAAAAACGAAAATGAACATTTTAAGCCAAACAAGGCACGATATGAAAAAAAGTCAAGAAAAGAAAAATACTTATTTTTGAACAGCCTACAATATTGTTATAAGACTTTTTTTAATTTTCTTGAAAAATCGAAAATTTAAATTTTTATCGTACAAAAAAGTAATGAAAAATGAAAAATTCCATTTTGCGGTCAAAATATACAAGATACGAAAAAAAAATAAATGGACAAAAATTGTGCACTCTAAAAAGATCTACAAATTTGTTATGAATCACTTTTTGATGGGACGCGTAGTTTTTTTTATTTGTAAAAAACTAATTTAAGAATAAAATAAATTAAATTTTTGGACAAACGACACAACCTACGAAAAAAATTAATACACACAAGTTGTTTAATCCGAAAAGAGCTACACATTTTTTATTAATCATTTTTTAATACGATGCGTAATTTTTGCTTGCATCGTGAAAAATAACATTAACAATAAAAAAAAAAAGAATTTTGGGAAAAAGACGCAAGGTACGACAAAAGATGAATAGACAAAAGTTGTTCAACCGAAAAAGATCTACAAATATGTTATAAACTTTTGTTATGAAAATACATTTAAAATAAAATAATTAACTTTTTGGAAAAACGATACACGCTATAATAACATTTTATCTAACAAAATTTTTCGCCTAAATTACAGTTATTGAAATGATGAATCCTCAACGAAAAAAAATTACTTTTTAACAAAAGAGTTACACTTTTAACCAAGGAGTTTAATATTTAACTAAAAAAGATGAATTCTCAACGAACAAAATAATATAATTGAAATTTAAAGCAAAAACGATTTTAATTTTAAATAAAAAACAGTTAAATTCAATCAAAAAAGTTTAATTTTCAAGAATAGTTGAGTTTTCAATTAAAAAATAATTTTCAGTCAACAGAGAAAACGAACTTTAAACAAACTGTTGAATTTTTGAGGAAAAATATGAATATTCAACCAAGAAGATTAACTTTCCACCAAAAAGGACAAATATTCAACAAAACACATGAAGTTATTATTAAGTACAATAAAAGAAAAAAAACGAAAAGGTTACTTAGCCTAATATTTTATTTACACTTCACTTTGACCGAGTTTCTTAAGTTTTGACGCCATCCCTCATGGTTCTTTTTTCATCCGCCTAAATAAAAATTCTTTCCTTGTAACAAGCATTTTTGAACAAAAATAAAATTTAATCCACTTCGTTCAAGAAAATCACCATTTATAGGTTAGGTTCGTCAATTTTACCGAAAAATTGTATTCGATTTATTTATCTCTCTTAAAGATTTAAAGAAAAGTTCATTGTACTATTTATTTCGATTTAACATAGAAAATAATCTAAAATAAGCCATATTAATATAAAAAAAAAACACTTTTCTCTGTTGTTCCATAATAGGGACATGTAATATGAAACACCGGTACAAGAGTCCAAAAGTTGTTTCATAATAGGTATATATAGGTCGTTCCGCTTTTTTTTAAATACAGTAACTTTGCTTAGACTAAATTAAACTTTTAAAGGCGTTTCGCAATCAGAAAAGATTAGCCCATTCATTGATATCAACATTTTGAAAATATATTCTACTATCGTTTCAAAATTAATGAAAATCTCAAGACCCCCTCAAAATTTGTCTCATGATATAGGTATTATAATGGAGACATACTTTCTCAAGATTATTATTGGTTATATTATGAAAAATTTGATAAACAAATGCATTATTCATGCATTTGTCTATAAAAAAATACGTTTTTTCGATATCAGTTCTTTTAATTCGGAACTTCCTTATAATTTCAGCAAAATTTATAATTATTTGACAAATTTTATGATTTTTCAAAACAAGTTTAATAAATAAATGCATTCTTTCAAACAAATTTGATAAACAAATGAATTGTTCGGGCATTCTTTGACGGAAAAAATATTTCTTTCTTAATGTCATTGAAAAGCAGTGAAAAACGACGAACTTTTATGCATACAGATGCCCAAATAATGAATTTTTAAAATTAAATTTGGTTTTAAAAGAACTTAAAATTTGACAATTAATTACGACTTTTATTGAAATTGTCGTATTGTTCCTAATTAAAAGAACTAGCGTTCAAAAAACACGAATTATTCTGTTGATAAATAATGAATTCGTTCATTAAATATGCATGCAATATTAAAAAGAATAATTTTTGAAGACATTTTCTGCATTTCAATATACTTTCTATCCAAACATACCCTTCTATATCCATGGACTAGATTACTATAATTGATTATAATTATAGGTTGTCAATTATCCTCACAACCTGTTTCGATAAGAACATAATTGAAAACGTTATTGGTTTTAAAGCATTTCCATTCTAAAAATGCATGTCTTTTCAGAAGACGATTCGAGATATGCAAAAAGGTAACTCTTCGTATCCCATGATAACAATTCTTAATAGTATCTTCATTATAATTCTAACTTTATGACAATGCCCATGAAAAATAAATTATTTATAAGTACTGAAACATAAAAGCGGTTCATTATTTTCAAAAAATTTGAGGGACAGTAGACTTTTATTTTCCTCGACATTTATTATGCACAATTAGGGTTGCTCAGTAACTGGAGCCGGGGATTTCCACTTTTCCTTCAACCTTAAACTTAAAGCGAGACTTAAAGGGCTTAAGGCGCTTCGTCAGGCTTGATTTTTAGCCCATGTATTACAAATGACATGTTTCCTCCTACAAGGATGAATTGTTCGATGTGATATTTCAACCACATAATCTCAATGGCATAATACACAAAAAAAAGTCTTCGTTTTTTGAAATATGGTCTTGTTTTTTTTTTTTTTTTTTTTTTTTTTAATTAAACGAAAATGTGCTTCATTTATGCGCCTGGAAAGGAGCAATCCGCCACCGGGAAAATACCGACGGTGAACCGAAAACAGGCGCTCCGAATTTCAAAGGCTCATCGGGATATTATAGCGTGAAGTTTTTCGACGATACTTGAACCCAGGGGGTCGGTCGTAACTCATCCGACCTTCCCATTGTTAGAGCGTTACACGATTCGAGTCAGTTGAAAGAAATTGATAATTATTAAAATATTAAGAAATTGAATTTTAATATGCTGCATTACGTTCATTACATAATAACGAGACGATTAAAAAAAGATAGAAAAAAATCGGTTAACCCGTTGAAATTCTGTTGGGAGTTTTGGTAATTTTGCATTTTATTTAAGATTACCTTCAATATTGAGAATATTGACCGATTTTCCTAATCCTTTTTTTCGAATACGAATTTTCAACTATAAAAGATAAATTGTCAACCAAAAATGGAATAGTTAAATTTTCAGTTAAAAAAGTTCAACGAAAGAGATGAATTTTCAACTAAAATGATGAAATATTTGTCTGGGATAGTTACATTTTCTAAACAAACTGATAAATTTTCAATTACAATGATGAATCTTCAACGGGAATACATGAATCTTTCAACTATGTAATTAAATTTTCATGAAAAAGATGATGAAATCTGAAACAAACATGTAGTAGTGGATATTTCAACGAAAAGACAATGTAGTTTTTAATAAAAAAAAGATGAATTCAACCAAAAAGGACATCTCAACATGGCTTGAATTTTGAAGCAAAAAGATGAATTTTCAACCAAGGAGGTTTATTTTCGACCAGAAAGAACGAATTTTCTACCAAATACACGATGTTTCAACGAGATACTAGACTTTTCAAATGAAAACGATCAATTTTCACACAAACATAGAACATTTACATTTTCAGTTTAAAAAATTAATTTAAAACAAACAAAAAGAACGAATTATCCAGAAAATAGTTCAATATGTATATGTATATATATATATATATGTGTGTGTGTGTGTGTGTATTCGGTTTTGATTCCTTGGGAATCGAACCGAAGGGCCTATGACAAAGCCACCGAACGCGTCCTCGGGTTGCGGATAGAGGGTCCCTGTACCAAGGGTTTCTGCTGAATATGGTTACAATAATTAATAAGCAGTCGCGCACAATTGTCCAGGGATGGTCCCGAAGGAATAACTCCTAAGCGAAGGCGTAACAACCGTGCCGAAAGCTGAATGGCACCTGGGTGAGGTGTCTCAAACGGTGACTCTGGGATACCGGGCGACCTCTCAGAGTATCAGCCTTATCCTTGCATGCGGGGCTCTACAAGGATGGACTAACCCTTTTCCCTAGCTGCTCGTGGGAACAACAATGGCAACACCAAACATAGTTGTAGGAAGTGCGGTTCAAAACAATCGAACCCGTAGGGCTCCCGACAATGGGTCGGACAACAATGCCGCCTACCATAAAGTTGGGGGAACCAATCAAGACGGAGTCAATGCGATTGACCGGCAGAATCTCATTACTTTTAGGTGGACGGATCGACTCAGGGACGACCTGCTGGAGTTCTATGATACCAGTATGGCCCCTGAACGAAAAGGTTACATGGCGCGACTGCATGCTCTGTGGTGCGAGAAACACCCAGAGCTCTCGGATTTTTCGCAAAAACGTCTGCGAAACCGTACCGAGGACCTCCGGAAAAGGGATTATATTAGCGGAGCGCCTACACAACCGCAGCCAGAACAAGCCGGCAACAGAGAAAGAGAGGCGACACTGAGACCAACCTCGAACAGGCATCCAATAGAGGAAGAACGATGCTTCAAGACTCGGAGAAACATCAACATTCAGGTTCCTCCCAAGCCCAAAGATCTGACTGAACTGGATGATGAGCTTCGTGGAGATTTTCCGAAGAATCCGACCTCTGGACTATCAATTTTAGTGTATATAATGCAGCGAGAGCTTTGGCAGATGCAAACCGTAAAACAAAACCAACGGTTGATCATAAGACCAAAAGACGAATGCATCAACTTAGCACAAAGATAGGCTGGGCAAGACAGTACGCGTCCCGCATTCAGTCTGTGATTGACTACATAACATCTGGCAGGACTTTCACTGCCAAGGTTCGACAGTTCGCGCGCGAACTGCGGATCCGTCATCACACAATCAACAAGTCAAAGCTACTGACCATCAGGCATCATATTGTTGACAGAATACGAGTACTATCTAACACTAGGAGAAGTCTAGAGCGGAGAGAGAGGTGGGTCAGAGAAAATCAACAGTTTTCGTCTGATCCATCTCGACTCTTCCAAGACCCTCCAGTTACTGTCGACCATCCGCCCAAACCAGAGGAGGTCGAAGCATTTTGGAGAGAAGTCTACGAAGTCCAACATCCACTTGAAGAAGGCTCAAAGAACATAAATAGCTTCAAGGAGCTGTGCAATGCCCTCAAAGCAGCTGAGGAGGAATGCCCACCTATCACTACCGAGGAGGTGAGAAACGTATTAGGAGGCATGAAGAACTATTCCGCTCCGGGACCAGATGGTATCAAGACCTTCTGGTGGAAGAAGTTTCGTTCAACCCACCAGCATCTGGCCCGAATTTTCACCTCATATCTAAAGTCGGAAGAGCCTATTCTGGGGTTTTTGGTGGAAGGGCGCACAGTGCTCCTGCCGAAGACGGGCAACTTAGCTGACCATAAGAATTACAGGCCAATAACTTGCCTGTATGGCGAGAGATGTATGAACAACGTGGCTCAAAGAAAGGCGTAGCAGGATGTCGGGAGAACTTGCTCATCGATAGATGTGTCTGTAAAGACGCAGTATCCTATCAGCGATTTCTATCGATGTCCTGGATTGATTACCGGAAAGCTTTCGATTCAACCTCCCATACACGCATCATCTGTCTGTTGGAAAGCCTAAAGGGTCATCCACGCATCGTGAGGTGCATAGAGACATTAATGCCGCTTTGGAAAACCAGATTTACTATCTCATCTGGAAAACATCGTGTGATCACTAACAGTATCACCTTTCAGAGAGATGTATCTCAGGGCGAAAAAAAGAGCCCTCTCCTCTTTTGCCTCACATTATTGCCACTATCTCTCGCACTTCGCCATTCCGAAGGGTATCTCTGCGGCAAACTTGGAAACCGAAAGCATAAGGTCACTCATGTATTTTACATGGATGATCTTAAGATCTATGCTAGGAATCAAGAGAAACTAAATCTAGCTCTGAAAATTGTCAAAGAGTACACTCAAGAGATTGGAATGGAATTCGGGTTAGAGAAATGCGCCAAGGTTAATTTGAAGAAAGGAAAACTTAATGGCATCCCCGAAGATCCTGAGCTCGTTGACAGAAGCGCTATACGACACCTTTGCGCTGGAGAGACCTATACATACCTGGGCGTGCCACAGAGCCGCATTTAGGACGTGACATCTATAAAGGATACCCTCCGATGCAGATACAAACGTCTCATCCGGCAGATTTGGTCTTCCGAACTGTCGGCGAGAAACAAAGTATCTGCAACGAACATGCTTGCCGTCCCGGTAGTACTCTATTCATTTGGAGTGGTTCC
>CAKNYM010032316.1:0-63907 GCA_932195095.1 Andricus curvator
AAAAAAACACCAATAAATATCTACGATGATTGGGTACGGGATCCAGCCTAGTCCATCTGGTATGCCAGCCGTATAAGCGGTGACGAGTTATCTGGTATGCCAGCTGACTCGTGAAAGGAGGAAGGGGGGAAGGAAGTAGGATGATTGAAAAAAAAACCAAGTTAATTAAGAAATGGTTAGAATGAGATTCAACAAATTTAGGTCGGTCTGCGTACAAGGGTTAGCTATTGTTAGTCTCAGAGAGTACGTAAGAGAGAGAGAGACCGAATCTGGTGATTCGAGTTCCGACCGCAAGGCGGCGGTGTTCGATTCCCCAAAGCGGGAGATAAAGCCTTGGGAAAGAGAGTGACGGTGAGAGTATCTGCGAATTTTCTTTTGGTTTGCCTGGCCCAAGCGCGAAGTCCAGCCCGGGAAGGTTTTAAGTGCTAATAGCGGGAAGTCCAGCCGTTAGCCTTAGGATCAGAGCGGGGAATCCAGCCCTGATCGTTCTGCCGTTCCGTGGCGGAGTGCGCCTTTTTAAACCCGCCGTGCCGCGTGGGAATTGACCGGAGTGGGAAAGAACCCAGTGGAGGGAGATGGGCGCGCTTGAGTTTCCATGGTGCTGTACGTGCGGCGTATCGGGCTCTCTCTCTTTTTTCTCTCTGTCTCTGTTACTCTTTAGAGTCTAAAGGGCCTAATATCTAAAATGCTTGCCCACCGAATGGATAAACGTCGCATGCGAGAGGGTTTTTATAATTAAAAATAAAAAGGATCTCGCCCTATGCGAGTCGCGTATAAGGTGCGTATAACATGCAAAAAGTTCTGCGACAGAACTTGACTTCCAACTCCCGTGTTCTTGAAGCATTCGAGCAGGGGCATTTCTCACAGTAAAATTGACACTCTTGAGGCATCTCTCATTGCACCCCTGTGACTGTCCAAAGAAATAATGTTGGTCAAACCCCTACCCCTTTTCCAACGTCTCGTGGGGGGGGGGGCAAGGCACCCCTGTGATTAGCCATAGAAATAATTTTCGAGAAACACCTACCCCTTTTCCAACGTCTCGTGAGGGGCGGGAAGGGACCCCTGTGACTGGCCACAAAAATAATATTGGTTGAATTCCTTTCCACTGGTGAGAGATGCCGCTAGGTAGAGATGCCGCAGTTGTGACATGCCGCAGATGAGAAATGCCGCAGATGTGACATGCCGTAGATGTGACATACCGTAGATGTGACATGCCGAAGGTGTGACTTGCCACAGAGAGACTTGTCGCATGTGACATTATATGGACCCTTCGAGCATTTGCTCCTTGGTTAGCAAGCAGAGTGGCTGAAGTCCGGCAAAGACAATGACCCGTATGAAGGTGGGCATCAGCCAATCCTAAGTATGGAGCAATTTCTTTCGGAGTGTTCACAACCTTATTTTTGCCAATGACTTGTGCGGTACATTTACCGTTTTGGTAGTTAAGGAAGAAACGATCAGTCGGAACGTCTTTGGGACGCAAAGCCATATATTCTTGAACAATTTCCATGAATTTTTCCTCGATAACGAAGGTTCAAGGAACATTATTATTCTTCGTATCAGGGATTCTAATTATCATGAGAAAGCCTTTATCCTCTATGTCGCTGCATTTCATATTTTGAGCTGATCTTTGTTTACATTCTGAACCGTATTTTTGTTTCTTTGCTATAATTATTTGTATTTTGTATGGTTATTGTTAGTAATATATTTCAGATTATCACATGATTTGATTTTATGGAATTCATGTACACCCAATTTTTTGCCAGGAGCTTCGTTGAGAAATTTTTCCACATGTTTGGCCTCCAAAACTTTTCATTTTGTACTCTCGTATCCCTTGGATTTTCTTTCAAAAATGCGTTTGAAAGGTAGTAGCTTCTGATGTTAACCTTACTTTTATTTTCAATGACTCATTCAGGCATCGAAAAGTGGCATCATTTGTGACATCCTTCACGGCTCTTTGTATGTCCGGAGGTAAACCGAAAGAATTGTTGCACTGCACATTTTTTGAGTCCATTTTGCACTTTATTTTCAAAGAAAATGCCTTTTTTTCAACCTTTTTCGATATTGAAAGACGCGCTCCATTTCGATCGAAGTAGATTGAAGTTTTCTTCAAGACAAGTCTCGCGATTATCGATACATTATGATAAACGAGAATCAATTTTATCATCTAATTAAATACCTTTTAGAAAATAACTAAATACCCTTATGTTTACAAATAATTATTTTCTAAATTATGAAAAAAGTTTTATTCAATGCAATTGGTATTATTGTTTGGCCCTGGGCGTGCAGACATCTTGGATTCCCCCCACCCTACCTGAAATACCTAATGCGCGAGTGGACAGAAAAACACCGCCATTTACATTGATCTGTCACTTTCTTCCCTAGGATAGAAAATTTACATTGATCTGTCACTTTTTTCCTTAAGGTAGAAAACTCGATTTTCGACCCACTCCACAGGCATCGAAAGTCGAATTTTCGATTGAGGTATGATGCAAAATAATTCTTTATTTTAATACTTATTTTGCATGGTGTGGCTTACTATAGGTAGCTTTCCCACTATTAGGGTCATTGCCCTATATATTTTACTATGTATATTTAATTTTAAAAAAATTGGTTGAATAAATACCGCAGGGTCCCACTGGAAGCAACTGCCATCTAAAAATGACACAGCTTCAAAAAACCATAATCGCAGGCGTAGCAGGCGTGTTTGTTTCATAGTCTCTCTTAAAATTTGTTGATGATATTTCTTGCTGTAGAAAAAACGTATTTTCATTCTTTTTTATTTCTTTAATCAATGTTTTTCAGAACTTGATCAGTTTCATTTAAAAATGTGATAATTATAAAATTATGTACCTTTTGGACAACAGTCCAACTTTTGTTTAAAATGTTTCCCTATGAAATCAATATTTTTCTTTCAGGGTGTTATGCTCCACTTTTCCAGCTGGTTTTTTGCATATTGTTACATTTATGTATAAAAAATACATTAAATTTTATTTGAAGACTACTGTCTATTAGTTTTGATGTAGATATAAACAAAAGTGTGAGTAACTGACTGCGTTCGAGAAAGGTGTTCTGTAGTTTTCCTATCCCTTGGCCAAAATTCAAAGCAAATGCAAACGCTTATAATAATAATAATACAACCACAGACGGTAGGTAATACATATACTAAGAATAGGTTTTCAATATGTAACTATTAAAAAAGAATGCGAATGTGAGTAATTGAAAATAAATAAAATACTGAACTTTTTTGTACCTGTCATTTCTTCCGTTGATATAAAATTTCTTCCAGCGAAACGAGATAATAGCTATAATCATTCTAACTCTACTTTTTTTCTAGAAAAATGAAAAAATCAATAGCTCACCTCAATTCGCATCACTAATAATGTAAGAAACTGCACTGGCAAAAGTTCACGCAAAACAGTCGATCAGTTAAGACGCAACAAAGAAGCAGAATTAAATTTTGTTATATGTAAACCTGTGCAAATCGACTCAAATTTCAAAATGAATATTAATTTCCTCAAAATTCGGTTACTTTACCTAATTCTGTTCTTTGATTTTTACCAACAATGTGACACTAGGTACGTAAAATATATCAAAAGGTTTGTGAAATACGCTAAGGAGGACTTAAGGATGTACCAGGTAGTTTCAATTTTGAATACAAGGATGACGAACTCAGATTCCAAAAGTATTGTTCATTCTATTTTGTCTGAACTACCAGGGCTTATAATTAATGTCAATGAATTTAACGCAAAAGAAAATTTGATTAAACTGTCTGTTTTTGACGAACCGAGAGCAACGACACTGTTCATCTACATCGAGAATTTAGAAGAAAATATGCTGGTATCAGGTGTGGGACTCCTGAATTTTTTGAACCAACTAACGCCAAAAAGGATTCGACCGAAGTGCTTGATCATTTCACTATGTGACGGTAACATTTGTACCTATGAAAAACTGCTCGGACAAATGTGGTCTGAACGCTATTTGGATCTAACAGTTTTTGAGCTCGCTAAGGAAACAAGTGGAAAAGGACCTTTCCAGAATCGTCAACAAATGAATGCTGTGGTACATCGGTTCAACCCCTTCACTAATGTTTATGCAAAACTCAAATATTCCAGGCAAATTGAATGGTTTCCTAATAAACTTCAGAATATGAACGGCTACAATTTGAGAGGAGGATTGTATCACTCTCCTCCTTACAGCAGAGCCAAGTATAACCAAAAAGGACTTATAGTTAATTACAGTGGTGCAGATGTTTTGACATTTCTGACCTTGTCCGAAGTGGTGAATTTTTCTGCATCTGTAATTTCGTCAGTGGATAAGAAAAGAGGAATCTATAATCTAAAAAATAAATCTGCTAGTGGTTTTATTGGTAAATGCCTTAACAATGAAATCAATATTCTTCTTACTACGCTTATGGCACACAAGCCATCAAAGGAAATAATCATAGAACGTACAAGAATGATAGATTGGGTGTCTCTTTATGCCATAGTGCCAATTTTTCCCGGTACAGAAGAAGTAGTATCAACAAGTACATCGTATACCATTCTACTAGTACTTTTAATCATTTTAGTAGTGATCTACGTGTCAGCACATCTCCTGGCATTTGATGCTCATCATTGGGACATTTTCAACATCTTGCAAGTTTCACTAGGATTCCCTGCACCCCGGGAACCTACAACTGCTGCGGCAAGGATTTTCTTCGTCTCAGTGATCGCATTGTCCTTCTCGTATGCGTCTAAATTCTTTGGTGGACTTACGTCTACAAGTTTAAATATCACAACTCAAATGGAATTCAACACATTTGAAGATCTGGATAATTCTAGTTTGATACCAATGATAAATCCAAACATATTTAGGATAACATTCAGTCAAGATGAAGGTGCTTTATCAAATCTTGGAAAGAAGGCATTAAAAGAAGATCACGCGATGACAGTCTGTGGAAGATTTATAAAAGACTACAAGAATGTTTCGTGTCTACTACCTGGATCGAATGCAATAGCAATGGCAGAATCGCTTAGAGATGGCTCCGGTCATTCTTTTGTGAAGGTAATGAAACAGCACTTCTGGACTTCCAGCACAACTATGAATTTAGAAAAAGGATCACCCTACGTGGAGCGTTTGGACCAAGTCATAATCAGAATGATTGAGTCAGGGTTGCAACAGAAATGGACTGGACGTTATTTCCGTGCACTTTCCAGTACGATTGGTACCTTACCAAATCATCAAGAAATAGATTTCGAAACCATTGGAAGCATAAGAAATCTTCGACGACGTCTTGTTTTTATCGCAATTCACGGATATCTGCTATCGATCATTGTCTTTTTCGGAGAATTTTTATTCGTAAGACTGCAAATGCTTCTAGCGATCTACCAAACAATAGGAGGCATGAACTTTTACTGAAGACCTTTCTTCTATTATTCGCGCACAATAGGCTCTAAATCAGTTGAAATGAACTAATTCATTGAAAAAATATGCCCGCCGCGGGCCCTGGACGCGCTGTTACGCTTTCGAGCTTCGCGCTCGTTTTCATACGTTTAATGCGTGCATTTCAACTACATTTTTTTCAAATATCATAAATATCGTAACTCAAATCGAAAACTGTGATTTAAACCCCTCAGAAACTACAGGCATGAATTGGAACTGAAATTGTTTTTCTATTTGTTTTTAAACAAGGTTCTAAAAGCACCTGCGGCTTTGACCATTACATTTTCATTGCAACACTCGGACTTAGCACTTGATAATTAGGTTGTAGGGACGGTTTTCCTAAAAAAAAAACGATTTAGGCAAAATTATACAGCATATGAGAAGCAGATATGTTTTTCAATATAATGCTAATAAAAAAAAAATTTCTTTCAAGCTTACTATATAGAGACATTAAGCCGTAGGCTTTGATGCCGTTCGTTTATACTTTTGTTCTAAGACAACTGTACTATAATTAATTAATCTAGAACATTTTTAATTTGTGTCCAATTAAAAAATTTCATTGAGACACTTTGTAAATCTTGTTAAACTCTATTCAAAATATTGATTTAAACTTACGGATTTCAAAAACAAAACTTGCATATTTTTGAAAATGATCTAACTTTTTGAATTTTGGTCTTATTGACAAAATTTAATAGAAATAGTTTCGAAGCAGATTTTATATCTAGTGACAATTTTAATTGATATTACTTAATTTGTCAAAAAAGCATTTTTTCCTGTTTTTTGAAAATTTTCTAAATGTTGAAAAGCATATAATTTTTTAAATTTTAATCGAAACTGAAAATGGCATTGGGATAACTTGCAAGTCTTTTTGTCGTGTACCTGAAACTTCCACAAAAACTTCTAAAACTCTCAACAAAATTTTGTTTCAAATTTTGAAAATGCTCTAATTTTTCGAATATAGGTATAATTGAAATAGCTTTAAAATATATTTAATATTCAGTACAAATTTTGAATGAAATTTCTTAATCTATCGAAAAAAAATTTTCTATTTTTAACAAATTTTTACAATTTTTAAAAAGAAAGTCTGGTGATGCGTGGTGGAATGATGAAATTCAAGCAGCCCAGCAAGAAAGTAAAAATGCGTACAAGAGAACATTAAACATCACAGGTCTTAGCGATGAGGATAGAAATAGACTTAAAAGCGATTACAGACACAAAAATAGGAAATTTAAACGACTAGTCAAGGAGAGTATAGATGCAATCAGAACAGAAGAAGAGAAGAAAATACAAAACGGCTTTGAAGGAATTATGAAACTATTATTTAAACTGATAAAGGAAAGTAAAAGTACAGAGTTTGTCAGCATGAGAAACAGCAAAGGTGAAATGCTATATGAGATGGACGGGATAGTAGACGCTTTAAAAGACTCTTTGAAAGAATTATTAGGAGGTGAAGATATAGGGCAACAGAACTGCGACATAGAACATAATGCATGAGAAAACCCAATTGAAAAAGTCTGTGTCACTGAGGTTAGATATATAATTAAGAACTTAAAAAACGGTAAGGCTGCTGGTGTAGACAGTATTAGCGCTGAAATGCTTAAATACAGTGGTGAGTACATACCTCACAAGTTGTGCGAATTGATAAATTTATGTATCGAGATGGGAGAAGTCCCAGACGATTGGAGAAAAGCGATTATCGTACCAATATACAAAAGAAAGGGAGATAAAAGCAACTGCATTAATTACAGAGGTATCAGCTTACTAAGTGCCGTAAGTAAAATATACTCAAAAATTCTTATTCGTAGGGTAATGAAAATTACAGAAGAAAAGGTATGGGAAGTCCAAAGTGGATTTATGCCAGGAATATCATGTACAGATCAGATATTTAGTTCAAGACAGATCACAGAAAAAAGCTTGAGAGTAGGAAAGAAAGTTTTCTGTGCATTTGTTGACCTAGAAAAAGTATTTGACAAGGTAAACAGAAGTAAACTTTGGGGAGTCCTTAAAGAGTACGGAGTCAATGGATGGCTCCTACAAGCAATAAAAACCATATATACAGGTAGTAAAGCGAGTGCAAGGGTAAATGGGAAACTGAGTGACTGGTTCAATATTATGCAAGGCGTGAAACAAGGATGCGTTATGTCCTCATGGCTATTTATTATATTTATGGATAAGTGTCTAAGAACGGCCCTCTTCAAAGAAGAAGGTGTAGATCTCGAAACAGTGAAGGTACGTGGGTTAGCTTTCACAGATTACAAGATTGTTTTGGCAGAATCAATCGAGGGCTTGCAAAGAATCTTGAATAAACTTAATACAAGCATGAAGAACATGGGACTCAAAATTAACGTAAATAAAACAAAAATCATGATGTTTGAAGGAAAAACTGAGAAAACGATGTGCAACATTGTCCTAAATGATGAGAGATTAGAATAAGTTGACAAGTACGTATATCTGAGTAGCCTATTCACTAGCGACGGAAAAATATATAGGGAGTTAGATAGGCGCATAAATAAGGGTAAGCAGGTTATCGGTAGAGCTCGGTCCATGCTCATAAATGAAAACATATAAAAAAAGCTCAAATGGCCATACATAATTCTATATTCGTACCGACTGTTCTATATGGTAGCGAGACATGGACCTGTCAAGAGAAGGACAGGAGTAAAATTAACGCGATTGGCATGAAACCTCTGCGCATAATATGCGGGAAAACACTGATGGACAAAGTCCAAAACGAGATAATCCTCAAAGAATGTGGTGCAAAAGAGACAATAGTTGACACATGGGAAAGAAATCAGTTGAGATGGTTCAGTCATCTTGAAAGAATGAAAGATGAACGACTGACCAAACAAGTGAATAAAGGTAAAGTAAATAGCAGAATGCCCAGAGGTAGACCGCCGAAAGAATGGTTAGAATCTGTGAATGAGACATGAATCCGAAGAGACATAAGAAGCCATAGAAACACGAGAGCTTGTATGAAAAAATGCATGGACGTGAAGGAAGCTAGAGTAGTATGCCAGGACAGAAAAGTGTAGCGACAAATAGTTTGTAAACTGAGTGACAGTAGAGTGAATGACGCCTGAAACAAAGACCTTGGATACTAATGGGCCCAAGTGGGGAACCACACATAACAATTTTGTGAAGCTCTTCACTTAGGGTGATCGCTAGAGAGGTTGATCAGCAACCTGAGTCGGAGCAGTGTTGCAGAATGAACGTGTCATTTAAATAAATAACACGAGAATTCCAGATCAATCTAAAATATCTATACCTAACACCTACATACCTATCTACGTTATACCTATATACCCACCTACACACTACTATTTTCCAACCGAGCAAGTCACGCCTACCCCGAAAGGAAAATGGCTTAATGGTATGATAATAATAAAAAAATATAACTTTTTTAATTTTGATTAAAATTGAAAATCTCATCAGATAATACTTTTGGTCGGACATATCTGGTTAACGAACTTGACCTTCATTTTGGGACCTTAAAAAAGTGTATCAAAGGCTTGATTGGACAAATCGTTCGAAAGTTGGCGTGGCTAACTTTTCGTTAGTTAATGTCTTATATTCATGTAACCATACAGGCATACAAAAAAACCGACATCGACTACATTTCATTTGATGATTTTTGGAGTCTGTGAGTGCCGAAACGTAAAGATCCGTTAAAAACCAGAACCCCCGACAGGACAAAGAATTAACAAAGAATGAAAAAAAGTAATTTAATCAATAACATAAAAATTAGCTTCACCTTCACTGTCGGGGTCACTATCAGGGATAATCAGTTGTTTTTCTTTTCCAATAATTGTGCTAGCCACTTTTATTCAGACTGGACGATTGCATCTGCAAAGGATTTACTGTTTTATAGGTTATTATTATTATTATTATTATTGTCTTGTTAGGCTGGTCCATTTAAGTCCTGTAGCACGGCGGTTAAAACCTATTATACTATGCCTTTTATTTAAACCCCCGATAAAACAGTGGTTTATATATGGGTCATTCTCGCTGCTGAAGTATCATTTAAGTCCTTTAGCATGAGTACATATACCGCCAGACGACTCCACTGCAGAACCTCCTGACTTCTGCCAGTTTTTCGACAGTCGAGTTTGAACCTGGTCGTACGTCGCAGATGGTCACCCATCCGAGTGCTATCTGATCTCGAAATGGCTTGACATCTGGACTCTTCCCGAATCGAGATTCACTGCGCAGCCAATGCCGTTGGTTGTTATATAGTTGATGTAGTTATTAAAAATAATAGAGAATCGGGATTCCCGATTCTCTATAGTTTCTTTTTGATACCAATAGATGCCGGCAGCATTAATTAGCTTGAAGAAATGTATTTTTTGTGTGATAAAATAATCAGAGACATCTATGAAATTAAGTGTTAACAGACTGCAATTATGATTCTGTGGGGAATTTATCATTTTTATCATCAAACTTAGATTTCTAACTAACGTCGGCTTTAAATGTAACAGGCAGAAAGTAAAAAAATCAAAGCGAAATACATAACTCTTCTCGAGACTTCAAAAAATGTTGCAGCAGATAATTAAAAATTTTCTGCAGTCGAAATGCATGTTATTACAGTAAGAACCGGCAAGACAATTGTTTTCGCAGGAGACTTCTAATTCTGGTTTGTCTGACCATTAATTTATAATAGTTATAATAAGGAGCACTTTTTTCCTGCGAGGCAGGTAATTCGTAAAATGCGCCTTATCAAAGAAAATCACTACTACTCTACATGGAAGCTAATAAAAATATTTTAAAATTATGTTAAAATGCAAAGAGACATAATTCAATGTTTTGCATAATTTAATTAGTATTAAGAAAAATAAAATTAATAAAACTTCTGTGTTGTTTTTTTCATGTGAAATCATAATTCCATTTAAGACAAAATATAGAGACCGAAAATAGACCTAATAAATCTAGGAAAATTCAGGAAACACTCTGTATAATATAAATGCACCCATCTTATAAATTCATTTATTTGCATCAATAGGAAACAACTTAGTCTCACTCACAAGCAATTAATCACAAGTAATTAATTAATTTTCAATTCTTCACAATTAATAGTTATGCATCTGAACTTGGTAGTGAACTTTGACACTGCAACTATCACAAATATGCTGATGACTTCAAGCTTTACCTCTCCGGGGCCTATTGCCACTTTCAAGAGCTTACTTCAAAAGGTACAGGAGGATATTGATTTGGTGGTGCAGTGGGCCTTGACAAACGGTCTCACTCTTAACCACGAAGGAATATTAAGCAGTAGTATCCCTGTAAGTGGGGATTGGGACGAGCGACGTCCAAGAAATCGTTAATGCTTGCCACGAATGACAACTTAAAAGCCAAATAGTGCACATGCGCACTGGCGGTTGCCGTGTTCAAGATGTCAACACGCGTTGGAAGCTTTAGAAAAACTTTGGAAACTTGTGTATTGAAGGAACATAATTTACATATGCATCGAGATGTCAAAATGTAACGTAGGGGAGTGGGTATAACACGTGAATGCGAAAACAGCTCTGCGCATGTGCACGATTTGGCTTTTAAGTTATCATTCGTGGCAAGCATTAACGAATTCTTGGACGTCGCTCGTCCCACCTCTGCTCACCAAACACATAGGGTGATACCACCTCTTACTATTCCTTCGTGCTCTTAACCCTGCTAAAACTAAGGCTATAATCATAGGACTGTCTTCCTCTCCTTCACTTGCAACAATTGCAACCTTGCCTCCTCTCTTGATCGATGGGCGTCTCATCCCCTTTGTGAATTCTGTGAAATATTTAGGCTATATTCTTAATCGCTCTCTTACTTGGAATGAACAAGGTGCGGATATTTCAAGGAAAACCTTTAGAGTCCTCCAACAGCTTAACAGGGATAAAGAATCACTTCCTACTTCAACGCGTATCCTCCTAGTTAAAAGCCTGATCCTTCCTTTCTTTGACTACGGATGTGTGGTATATGACGATATTACTGATGAGCTCAATGCTAAGCTTGAGCGTACGCTTAATGCTTGCATTCGGTTCATCTAGAACATCCCCAAAAGTGAACATATTACTCTGTATAGAGAAAGAGCAGGACTTCTTAACGTCGTCAAAAGAAGACAATTTTTTATGGGTAATTTACTTTATAGCCTATTCAGTAATGAAGCTCCGCACTATCTTCTTAACCTCTTCCATTTCATTGACAAAGATCAAGCAACACATGCGAACTCCGTGAAAGGAAAACAAATAAGTCAAAAGTAATTGTTAGAAAACTGTATTAAATACAAAGTAGCGTTGTGATTGACAAAATTAGGCTCACTTGTGGAATACAAAATAACTGCAAAGGTGGTCGATCACAGAGGAATCGCTCCGATGGATATGTCTGGTAACATGGCAGAACATTCGAAAACGTGGAGAGCACATTTTGAAAATTACCTCGTCGGATCGCAAATAATTAAAAAGCAAGAAGCACCGCAATGTGCTTACGAAAGGTATAAATTCTTTTTCCCAACGCCGTGGACAAAATGCGATTTTTTTCCAGGTTGTTGGGAAAAAATATAGTCCTCAGGTGGTGCAGAAGAGCTTTTTTAACGAATGTGAAGTTTGCAATGCGAGCCGAAGTCATTAATAAACGCTATTATTATTATAAAAGTAAAGTGACCTCATTTCAGCCACACTATGGTTCATCTAACCAGAAACGTTCCAATTCCTATACCTAATGATTTAAAAGAAAGTTTGCATGGATTGACCGAACCCGAGTCAAAATTTTAGTCCTTTTTTAGACCTCTAAATGTAAGTCTTAATAGGCTTTGGGAGGACTTGAATAGGGTTTAATTCATATTAGATTTATGCCCTCTTTTAGACCTCCAAAGTGGCACATAAATCCACTTTTACCACCTAGCAGTGCTAAAAGAGGGCTTAATTTAAACCCTATTTTAGACCTCCATAGTCTTCACGGAAAAATAAAAAAAATTGTACCACGAAGCAGATACCAGATTGTGGTCTTTGTTTACATTGCAAGGTTATATATAACAGTTAACACACGAGAAACGCATTCTTCAGTCATTTGTCGCACACAAATCTAATTCTATCGCTTAACCTTACACTACCAAATATAACGCACTTCACTTACGGAGAATATCGCACGCTGAGTGTATCGGTCGAAAAGGTCCTTATATAATAATCAAGGAAATTCTTAACGCTTGTGAGAAACCACCAGTGCCGGGCCGAAATTTTTTAGTGCCCTGCGTCATATTTAATTTTCTTATTTCAACCTTGCATATTTGTGTGACATTTGTCACTGAAATGTTGTATACTAACTAGGGAAAAGTGGGTTATGGTGGCCAGCTTTAAATTAAGCATGCAATAAATTGTGATCAAAATATGATCTTGATGTGTGTAGTTTTCAAAGTGAAGTTCACATTATCAGCGAAGATTGTTATTAATTAAATGCTGTTTATTTCAACAATTAATTTTAACATATCTATAACGTTCATACAACCAATTAATGATATCAGAAGCTTTAAAAAATACTTCACCTATTTGACAATAATGTTTTCATTTTTATCTTTCAATATATGCTGTAAATACTTAATTTTTCCCGAAGACTTTTCCATCTGTTCCCACCAAAACTGTTTTTTCATCAGTACTCTTTATGACATGTATTTTGAAAAACAAATTACATTTAAGCACTATTATAATATATATATATATATATATATATATATATATATATATATATAAATTAACAAAGTTATATAAGCAAATGCACTATTCGGCCACTTCTTTACAGAAAAATATTGTTTTCACTAAAAGGACCTTAAATTGACTTGACAGTGTTGTGTTGGAAAAAGAATCGATCTTTGCAACAGATCTGTTATTGTTTTGAACAAACTGTATTAACATATACACTGTTAGAATCTGGATATCTATTTATACAATTTTTTAAAAACGTGAACAAAATTAATTCAAACATTTTATGTAGTAATTTTGTATATTAGATGCTACTACTCATATTTCGATTGATCCGGAGTTTATTTCGGTTGTTTACGGAAGGATAAAACATAAAGTTGTAAAAATTGCCATTTTTCTTACTTTATTTGTTAATATAAAAGTGCAATAAAAATAATTTGTTCAAGTGTTTTAAATGAAAAATATCACAATATACAATTATAAAAAAAGATATTGCAGAAAATTAGGCAATAGATTTTTATCTTTTTTTTTTTATTTTCTTAAATTCTTGAAATATTAAAGAAGTGTCTCGTCGTCCCGAAATTCGGGACGAGTAGTCAAATATTTTTCATAAGCCTGTCTAGTCCCGAATTTTCGAGGCATATAGTCCATCTCCTTTTCCAACTCCCTTATTTTTTCGGGACGAATAGACACAGCCAAATAATATAAACAGTTTCGGATTTTAATAGTCTTATTTTGCAGATATAATTGTTTATAAGATTTAAATTATTTGTTAAATTATTGTATCTCATTTATATTATTAATTTTATAGCTGTTACATTCGATTCATAATTCAAATTCAAAACATATATATTATTATATAAAAGCTGAAAAACACTGAACAACATGCATCAAAAAAGGAACTAATATTGCACAAGTGTTTAATGCATCATCATTTTCCTTAAATTTGAAGGAAAACTAAATGGCGGAATTTTAAATGCTCGGTTTAATGGCAAGTCACATTATTAATTTTGCATATTACATTTTTTGTTTTCCCGATCTGAAGGAAGAAATTGTTTCTCTCTCAACAATTTTAATTTTCATCTGATTTAAAATACTAAATTTTCTAATTTCCACCAATAAAAAGATAAAATAATATTCACTAATATATTTCAGAAATGATGTTATTAACTCGATATGGCAGGCACAAATTCCTAAGAATGCCTTATGGTCTCGCCCCAGCTTCCGAAGCTTTTTACGAAAGATTCAAAGATATTTGGAAACTGGAAGGGGTAGAAGTTTACATATACGACACAATTGTCTGGGGTAGAAATGGGGAGACACATGATAAAATATTGGCAAAATTTTTAGATATCGCGAGGAATAATCTGGTTTGGTTTAATGTACAGATGTGTAAACTTGGCGAAAAATCAGTAGAATATTTGGGTCACGGCATATCAGACATAGGCGTGACACCGGATAAGTCGAAAATTCAAGCGATTTTAAATATCCCAATGCCTAAGAATAAAAACGAAGTTCAAATAATACTAGGCACATTAATATATGTAAGCAAATTGATTGGCAATTTCTCGGACATAGTGAAGCCTCTCAGAAAATTTTTATAGAAAGACGATCTTTTCCTAGACACCAGTGGAGGGGTTGAATTTTTGAACCACTATTTTTACTTGATGACTATTCTGGAAAGGTCCTTTTCCACTAGTTTCCTTAGCGAGTTACAAAACTGTTAAATCCAGATAGCGTTCAGACCACATTTGTCGAAGTCGTTTTTCATAGATGCAAATGTTTTTTTTTTCACACTGTGAAATGATCAAAAATTTTTGTCGGATCCTGTTTGGCGTTAGTTGGTTCAAAAAATTTAGGAGCCTCACACCTGATACGGATACATTTTTGTTGAAATTCTCAATGTAGATACACAATGTCATTGCTATCGGTTCGTCAAGAACTGGCAATTCAATCAAATTTTCTCTTACGTTAACTTGACTGATATTAATTATAAGCCACAACAATTCAGACAAAATTGGATAAACAATACTATCGGAATCTGAATTTGTCAACCTTGTCTAAATTATTATAACTATCTGATACTTCCTTAAATCCTCCTTAGCGTATTTCACAAACCTTTTCATATATTTTACGTACGTAGAGTCACATTTTTCGTAGAAATCGAAGAACAGAGTTATGTAAAGGAACCAATTTTTGAAGAAATTAATGTTAATTTTGAAATTTGAGTTGATTTGCACTGTTTTACCTATAACAAAATTTAATTCTGCTTCTTCGGTACGGTGAGCTATTGATTCTTTTATTTTTCTAGAAAAAAAGTGGAGCCTTAATGATTATAGCTATTATCTTGTACCGCTGGAAGGTACTTTAGGACAACGGATAAAATTGCAGATATAAAACTTCAGTATTTTATTTTTTTAATTCATCACTCACATGTACATAATTTTTGGAGATGTACATATAGAAAAGCCATCCCTGCTATGTATTTGCATCAATTTTTTGCCCAGCGTAGTCGTGGCGTGATTTTTTGCACAGATTCGATGTATCGGTAAAATAACTCTTGATTTTAACAGCCAAAAGCGAGAATAAATAGTAAACTGGGACACTCTTTAGTAATTTTTGGCAATTACTTCAATGTCACAATTATCATCAGTTTAGTTTTTGCCAATAATTACACATGCACCTGCATGCCCATAATTTTAACTTCCCTGGCGTGTAATATATTACGGCTATTTCTTCTATTTTTATGATGATTAGTGTCGGGTCGACTGTACATTAGTAACATTGAAATTAAGTGGAGGTACTTGTTTATCATTAACTTTTCCTTATGTCTGTACTTATGTACATAATTTAAAATTTTGAATTCGCATCTAATATTTTTATTATATTCCATATGTAGAGTAGTATTGATTATCAGTTTAGAATCGCATTTTAAAATTTTCCTACCTTGCAGAAAAAAATTGTCCTTAGCTCTATTATGATATATCGATTTTCTATATATACAGCATGGCCTTGTGACGCGAGTCAATTCATCGATTCTAAGCTAGCAAGCATTTGACATATATTAGAATGCGACATGTGTACAACAATATTTGCAGTGCTTAACACGTTGCTAGTCAAAAATAACGCGCTAACGTTACGGATACTTCCTAAAAAAATTGTAGCGCGTTATCTTGCCGTTACTTTTTTTTCTTAAAGTTTTAATCCATCATTTCAAATTCCCGAAAGCTTTAGACAGTATGTTTTTTAATTCACAGTGTGTTAAAATTTAAAAGTTATAACAAAAACGAATTCCTTTTACCATAAAGATGATCCTTCTATTTTGAGCAATACTAATCGAAATAGTACGTATGGCATGGAATAAAAAATAAATACTGTACCTTGCCTTTGGGTAAAAGTAAATTATACCTAATTTTTTTTATTTCTAAGATAATACTCTGGCCTCCATTTTCTTAATGAAGTTTTGAATAAAAAATTTTTAAAAGGAAATAAACTATAGGGAATTTTTGGTGCACTTTTTTTTAGTGCAAATAAGCAGAATAAAATATGAACAAATATTTTTTATTTAATTATCATTTTGTGAAGATGACTAAAACTTTTTACTGAAATTTTTTTCTTTTCGCTTTTTTCTTTAGTGAGCATTCATCAAACGGTCAAAAATTGTTTTGAGTTTTAAAAATGTTTTCTAGATTACTTATTCCATTATTTTCTCGATTTACCCTCTTTTATTGATTTGCATGCACTATCTAAGGTTTGTAAACATCTCTTTTCAATTTAAATAAAAATACTGACAGAAATTTTTTGATTCAGACATAATCAAACAATAATAATTTTTAATCAACATTATTGTTTAGTTTTTATATGTAACATTCCTCAAAATTCAAAATTCTTTCCTTACATATTTTTTTAGTACAATATTTGTTGTTTTTTTTCACTTCACGAGAAAAAAAATTTTGGTAGTTATTTCAATATATATATATAATTTAAAAAAAAAGTTAAAAAACCACCGCAGGGTCCCACTGAGCGCAACTGCCATCTAAAAAATGACACCGGCTCCCAGTAGAACCCCGGTAAATCACACTTATGGCCACGTCTCACAACTGTGAGATGGGTGGTCACATGGCACGATGAAATCACCACGACAGGCCGGCGAAACCCTCGTGTGTCTTGAGGACACGAAGTGACCCAAGAATGACAGCTTTCTGCATCCACCTCGCAAGTACCTTGGCATATTTTTGGCACGCGGGTATGGCTTTAAGGTTACGAACCAGTGATAGTTTCACACTTCCGAGAGCACCTATCACAAGGACAATTACTTGTACCGAATATTTTGGGTACAGTCGTTGCAGCTCTCTTTCAAGGTCTTGATACCTTTCCTCCTTTTCTTTCTCCTTGGCAGTGATGTTGTATTCGGATGGAGCCGAGAATTCGATCACGAATATAGTTCGTTTCTCGAAGTCTTGGAGAACGATGTCAGGCCTCGAATGTGCAACGGAGACTGCTGTCCGAAAATCGTATTTCCAGAAAATTTGGCACTTATCGTTTTGGACAATTGTCCTGGCATGCGAAAATAAAACCCTCTGTACCTGAATTAAGCCCTGATGATTTGAGGAAAGCAAAAGTTTGCTCCTTCGACAAGGACTGTTTTTCTACATTTCTGTGAAAGTTTCCATGCATTTTCTTGTCGAGTAGCTCTTGGTGAAAACTTTCAACCTGTGCTTTCTTCAGTTTGGTTTTTAGAAGTGAAGCATCTAGATGAAGTAATGCATTTTCCTCACTTGTGATGTTAAAATTCAGGCCAAGGGTCTCGGCCGCTTGCTCCGCGGCTTTGTAAAGAAGCGCTCCTTCGCCAATCTTCTCGTAGTTCCTGACCATTTTCAGGAGAGGATCTATGCCATTCGCAACGATGTAAGCTGTACTTAGAACAATTCGGTTATGAAGACACTGAAGATTCAGAAGTCCGCGTCCGCCTTGACATCGTGAAATGTATAATCGCGGAACTGACAAATTGGTATGCAAGCTTTTATGCATATGCATGATCTTACGTGTGGTGATATCAAGGGCCATAAGCTCGTTCTTCGTCCACTGAACCACGCCAAATGAGTAGAGTAGAACCGGCACGGCAAGCATGTTAGTCGCAGATACCTTGTTCAACGCGAAACAGATTGGAAGACCAAATCTGTCGAAGAAAATGCTTGTATCTGCTTCGGAGAGACTCCTTCACTGATGTTGCGTCCTGAATGCGGCTTTGAGGCAAGCCCAGATATGTACAGGTCTCTCCAGTATTAAGATGTCCAATAACATTTATATCCACAAGCTCATGGTCTTTGGGAACGCCAGTGATGTTTGCTTTCTTCAGATTAATTTTGGCACACTTGTCCAAACCAAAGTCCATTCCAATCTTTCCTGTGTACTTCTTGACGATATTCATAGCAGTTTGAAGTTTGCTTTTACGAGAGGCATAGAACTTCAGGTCATCCATATAAAATACATGAATGACCTTATGCTCGCGCTGATTAGTGTCGCCGCAGAGGTATCCAGAAGAATTTAGCAGTGCGAGAGACAGAGGCAGAAGTGTGATGCAAAGAAGCAAAGGGCTCATGGTATCACCTTGAAAGACGCCCCTCTGGAAGGTGACGTTGTTCGTTGTCACACGATAATTTCTAGATGAGATAGTAAATCTAGTTTTCCAAAGAGGCATCAATCTCTCTATGCATCTCACTATGTGTGGATGTACCTTCAAGCTTTCCAACAGACAGATGATAAGTCTATGAGAGGTTGAATCGAAAGCTTTCCGGTAGTCAATCCAGGCCATTGACAGGACGCGCTGATGGGCTGCAGCGTCTTTACAGACACACCTGTCAATTAGCAGGTTCTCTCGACAGCCTGCTACACCTTTTTTCTAGCCACGTTGTTCGTACATCTCTCGCCATACAGGCTCAATTCGTCGAACAATCCTGTTGTTGAGGACAGCTGTAAAGATCTTATACAGCGTGTTCAAACAAGTCATTGGCCTATTATTCTCTGGGTTGGACAAGTTGCCTTTTTTTGGCAGGAGTATAGTGCGTCCTAACACCAGCCACTGCGAAATGGGGGTCTCCGACTTTAAATATGACTTTAAATTTGGTGTTTTGGTGGTGTCATTGTTGTCCCCACGAGCAGCTAGGGAAAGGGTTCATCCATCCTTGTAGAGCCCCGCATGCAAGGATAAGGCTGCATACTCTCAAAGGTCACCCGGTATCGCAGAGTCACCGTTTAAGACACCTAACCCAGGTGCCATTCAGCTTTCGGCACGGTTGATACGTCTCCGCTTAGGGGTTATTCCTTCGGGACCATCTCTGGTCAACTGTCCGCGACTGCTTATTAATTATTGTAACCATGTTCAGCAGAAACTCTTGGTACAGGAACCCTCTATCCGCAACGCGAGGACGCGTTCGGTAGCTTTTTCATAGGACCTTCAGTTCTATTCCAAGAGAATCAAAACTGAAACCGAATATATAGTTGAAATTTTGCAATAAGGACAACCGCAGGATTTCGCCGGGAACCGGTGCTAATCTGAAAAATTGCACCCGCTCCCAGCGAAATCGCGGTAAAATTTCAGCTATAACCACGTCTCTCGACCGTGAGATAGATGGTTACAGTCTGCGACGAATTCAATACGATGATCCGGCAAAAGTCTCGTGCACCCTGAATACACGGAGCGACCCAAGGACGACCACCTTCTGCATTTTCCTCGCAAGTGTCTCAGCATTTTGTTGACACGCAGGGATGCTTTTCAGGTTATTAACCAGTGAAACCTTGGCACCTTCAAGAGCGCCGATGATCAAGACGATTAGCTTAACAGAATATTCCGGATATAACTGTCGCAACTCCCTTATAAGGTCTTTATACCTCTCTTTCTTTTCTTTCTCAATAAGATAAATGAACGCCTAGATAGGGCAGCTTGGGAGGCGCTTATAAGCAATAAAGATATAGAGGGCGCATGGACTATGTTACGGGATATCATTGTTAAAACTGCGACCGAAGTGTGTGGTACGGCGGTTGTAAGAAGAAAGTCTGGCAATGCGTGGCGGAATGATGAAATTCAGACAGCCCGACAAGAAAAGAAAGAAGCGTATAAGAGGACATTGAACATCACAGGTATTAGCGATGAGGAGAGAAATAGTGAGAAACAGCAAAGGTTAAATGCTATATGATACAGACGGGATAGTAGACGCTTTGAAAGACTATCCTAAAGAATTATTAGGAGGTGAAGATATAGGACAACAGAACTGCGACATAGAACATGATGCATTAGAAAACCCAATTGAAAAAGTCTGTGTCACTGAGGTTAGAGATATAATTAAGAACTTAAAAAACGGTAAGGCTGCTGGCGTAGGCAGTATTAGTGCTGAAATGCTTAAATACAGTGACGAGTGCATACCTCACAGGTTGTGCGAATTGATAAATTTATGTATCGAGACGGGAGAAGTCCCAGACGATTGGAGAAAATCGATTATCGTACCAATATACAAAAAGAAAGGGAGCTAAAAGCAACTGCAATAATTACAGAGGTATCAGCTTATTAAGTACCATAAGTAAAATATACTCAAAAATACTTATCCGCCGGGTAATAAAAATAACAGCAGAAAAGATATGGGAAGTCTAAAGTGGATTTATGCCAAGCAGATCATGTATAGATCAAATATTTAGCTTCAGACAGATCACAGAAAACAGTTTAAGAGTAGGAAAGAAAGTTTTCTGTGCATTTGTTGTCCTAGAAAAAGCATTTGAAAAGGTAAATAGAAGTAAACTTTGGGATGTTCTCAAAGAGTGCGGAGTCAATGGATGGCTCCTGCAAGCAATAAAAACGATATATACAGGTAATAAAGCGAGTGTAAGGGTAAATGGGAAACTGACTGACTGGTTCGATATTACGCAAGCCGTGAAACAAGGATGCGTTCTGTCCTCATGGCTATTTATCATATTTATGGATAAGTGTCTAAGAACGGCCCTCTTCGATGAAGAAGGTGTAGATCTCAAAACAGTGAAGGTACGTGGGTTAGCTTTCGCAGATGACAAGGCTGTTATGGCAGCATCAATCGAAGACTTGCAAAGAATTTTGAGTAAACTAAATACAAGCATGAAGAGCATGGGCCTTAAAATGAACGTAAATAATACGAAAATCATGGTGTTTGAAGGAAAGGGTGAGAAAACAATGTGCAACATTGTCCTAAATGATGAGAGATTAGAACACTCAGAGAAATATCCTCATGTGTCAAAAGGATGATCCTTGACGTAAATGGAATTTTCTCTTAAATTTAATGTTGAGAGGGTTTTCATTTGTCATTGTCATTTCATTTGTCACTGTTCTAAACAAAACAGGCAAGAGGACGATGTTTTTGTTTCAAAACAACTTTTTCTCTGAGTGAACAAGTTGATAAGTACGTATATCTGGGTAGCCTATTCACTAGTGACGGGAACATAGTTGTGGAGTTAGATAGGCGCATAAACGAGGTTGAGAAGGTTATCGGTAGAGCAGGGTCCGTTATTAGAAGTAAAAGCATATTTAAAAAAAGCTAAACTGGCGATACATAATTCTATATTTGTACCGATTGTACGCCCAGTATGCCCAGAGGCTCTTCACTTGGGGTGATCGCTAGAGAGATTGATCAGCAACCTGGGTCGCAGCAGTGTTGCGGAACGAACGTGTTATTTAAATAAATAACACGAGAATTCTAGATCAATCTAAAGAAATCTATACATCCTTTCTTATTCACTAAGTTTGCAATCAGTTTTAAAAAATTCACTATGCGTTCGCGCTACTTTTAAGGCGAATTAATTCTGAATTGAACTTTCTACTTCCACGGAGCTACCTTTCTCATTCACATTCATGAAAAATTTGCATTTCTAATATAATCAATGATTAAAAATATTATTCTTGTTTTTCATAGTGCTTTTTGTTGGAAATTACTTTCTCTTTGCACAATAATTTTGATATACAATCACAAAGTTTCGAGGAAGACTTTAAATATCTAAACAATTTTAGGTTATACTAGTATTTTATACCGGAAATGGGTATTTTTAATCAGAAATTAGGAGAATCTAATAATAAGAAAATTTTCAGCTATTTAATTTTTTTTTTTTTGTTAGCGTTTTTTATCGTACAACATTTTTTAAACCAAACTCAATAGATTTTAAAGGTTCATAATTTTTAAACAATTTTAGATTTTGTTAGCGTTCCACTCACAAAAATTGTAATGTTAAAACAAATTAGAACAAGCTTTAATATCTTTTGAAAATTTTGGATTATGTAAGGGTTTTTCGTTGGAAATTCGTATTTTTATTAAATAAAAACAGATTTCAGAGAAAATTCACAAATTTTGAAAGTTGTTGGTTAGGCTGTTGTTTTACATCGAAATTTTCTATCTTAAAACCAAAGTCATTATAGTTTGAAAAAGATTTGCAAATTTTGAAAAGTTTGAAGTTTATATTAACATTTTTCAGGGGAAAACAGTTTTTTATATAAAAATCAATAGATTTCGAAGAAGATTCCGAATTTTGACAAATTTTTTGTTATCTAAGTATTTTTCGTCGAAAATTATTAGTATTTAAAATTTTCAGAAACTAGATTTTAAATAATATTTAAAATTTTTCAAAAATTTCAGGTTATGTTGACGTTGTTCACCTGAAATTTGTACTTTTAAAGAAATAATCATTAGATTTGAGTGAAATTTTACATCAAAAATTGGAACTTTCAATCAACAATTATTATATTTTGAACAAGATTTAGAATCTTTTAACAATTTTGGATAATTTTAGTGTTTTTTGCCGGAATTTTTCATTTGAAAAAAATAATACGATTTTTTAGGTTATGATTCTGTCAGTAAATTCACCATTTTTATGCAATTTTGGGTTTTGTTGGCGTTTTCTAGCGGAAATCGCAACAGATTTTGAAGACGATTTCCAGTTTCAGAAGAATTTTAGTTCATGTAAAGATTTTTTGCCAAAAAGGTGATTTTAAACAAAAAACGTTTAAACTAAGATTGTAATGTTATGTCAATGATTTTCGTCTTAAATTGATATTCTAATTGAAAAATCATTAAATGTTAAATAATATTTGCAATATTTGAAAATTAATAGGTTATGTTACTATTTTTCGTCAAACATTGCCATTTTTGATAAAAAATGCAACGATTAGATTGTCTATAGGTTAACGGCCCTAAGTTTGTAACAATATAAATTTTATATTTTAATTTAGAAATTGCGTGAAACAAAACAAACCATAATCGCAGGCGTAGCGGACGTGTTTCTTTCGTAGTGTCTCTTAAAATTTGTTGATGTTTCTTGCTTAAAAAAAAACATATTTTTATTCTTTTTGTATTTCTTTATTAGATGTTTTTTTCAGAAATTTATCAATTTTATTCAAAAATGTGATAATTATGAAATACTGCACCTTTGGACAATAGTCCAACTTTTGGTTGAAATGTTTCCCTATGAGATTACCGTCTATTATTTTTTATGTAGATCTAAAGTCAACTGTGAGTAACTAACTGCCTTCGAGAAAGGTATTCTGCAGTTTTCCTATCCCTTGGCCAAAATTCAAAGCAAATGCGAGCGCTTATAATAAAAATCCGACCGCCGACGATAGGGGATACATATACTAAGGATGGGTTTTCTACGTGTAACTATTAAAAACGGATGTGAATGTGAGTAATTGAAAATAAGTAAAATACTGAACTTTTATGTTCCTATAATTTCTTCCGTTGATATCAAATTTCTTCGAGCGGCACTAGATAATAGCTATAATCATTCAAGCTCCACTTTTTTTCAGAAAAATGAAAAAATCAATAGCTCACCTCAATTTGAATCACAAATACCGAAAGAAACTACAGTAGCAAAAGTTTACGCAGAACAGTAGATCAGCTCAGACGTAACAACAAAGCAGAATTAAATTTTGTTATAGCAAACCTGTGCAAATAAACTCAAATTCCAAAATGAATGTTAATTTTCTCAGAACTTGGTTACTTTATCTAATTCTGTACTTAGATTTTTACCAACAATGTAATACTACGTACGCAAAATATCTCAAAAGGTTTGTGAAATACGCTAAGGAGGACTTAAGGATGTATCAGATAGTTTCCATTTCAAATATGAGGATGACGAACTCAGATTCCGATAGTAATGTTTATCCTATTCTGTCCGAACTACCAGGGCTTATAATTAATGTCAGTCAATTTAACGCAGAAGAAAATTTTATTAAAATGCCTGTTTTTGATGAACCGAGAGCAACGACATTGTTCATCTACATCGAGAATTTAGAAGAAAATATGCTGGTATCAGGTGTGGGACTCCTGAATTTTTTGAACCAACTAACGCCAAAAAGGATTCGACCGAAGAGCTTGATCATTTCACTATGTGACGGTAACATTTGTACCTATGAAAAACTGCTCGGACAAATGTGGTCTGAACGCTATTTGGATGTAACAGTTTTTCAGCTCGCTAAGGAAACAAGTGGAAAAGGACCTTTCCAGAATCGTCAACAAGTGAATGCTGTGGTACATCGGTTCAACCCCTTCACCAATGTATATGAAAAGTTTAAATATTCTAGACAAATGGAATGGTTTCCTAATAAACTCCTAAATATGAATGGCTACAATTTGAAAGCAGGATCGTATCACTATCCTCCTTATAGCATAGCCAAGTATAATAAAAAAGGACTTATGGTTAATTACAGTGGTGCAGATGTTTTGACATTCCTGACCTTGTCCAAAGTGCTGAATTTTTCTGCCTCTGTAATTTCATCAGTGGATGCGAAAATAGGCATCTATAATTTAAAAAATAAATCCGCTAGTGGTTTTATTGGTAAATGCATGAACAATGAAATCAATATCCTTCTTACTACGCTTATGACATACAAACCATCAAAGGAATCAATCATAGAACGTACAAGAATGATAGATTGGGTGTCTCTTTATGCCGTAGTGCCAATTTTTCCCGGTACGGAAGAAGTAGTATCAACAAGTATATCTTTCTTAATTCCACTTGTACTTTTGACCATTTTAATACTGATTTACGTGTCAGCACTTATTCTGAAATTTGAAGCTCTCGGTTGGGATCTTTTTAACATCTTGCAAATTTTATTGGGAATGCCCGCACCCCGAGAACCTACAGCTGCTGCCGCAAGAATTTTGTTCCTCTCAGTGATCGTTTTGTCTTTCTCATACGCGTCTAGTTTCTTTGGAGGAGTTACATCTACAAATTTAAAGATCACAACCCAAATGGAATTTAACACATTTGAAGATCTAGATAATTCTAGTTTAATACCAGTCATAAATCCAAATCTATTTATGATAACATTCAGTCAAGGTGAAGGTGCTTTATCGAATCTTGGGAAGAAGGCATTAAAAGAAGAACGCGTTATGAAAGTCTGTCGAAGATTTATAAAAGAGTAAAAGAATGTTTCGTGTCTAGTATCTGGATCGAATGCAATAGCAATGGCAGAATCGTTTAGAGATGGCTCTGGTCATTCTTTTGTGAAGGTAATGAAACAGCACTTCTGGACTTCCAGCACAATTATGAATTTAGAGAAAGGTTCACCCTATGTGGAGCGTTTGGACCAAGTAATAGTCCGAATGATTGAATCAGGATTGCGACAGAAATGGACTGGACATTATTCCCGTGATCTTTCCAATACGGATGGTATCTTAGAAAATCATCAGGAAATAGAGTTCGAAACCATTGGAAGTATAAGAAATCTTCGACGACGTCTTGTCTTTATCGCAACTCACGGATATCTGCTATCGATCATTGTCTTCTTTGGAGAAATTTTATTCACAAGGCTGCAAATGCTTCTAGCGATCTACCAAACAATAAGAGGCATGCACTTTTACTGAAGAACTTTCGTCTATTATTCGCGCACAATAGGCTCTTAATCAGTTTAAATCATCTAACCCATTGAAAAAAAAAACCCCGCTCGGGCACATTCTCATTGCGCGCTAGGTGCGCGGCGCTTCGCGTCAAGTTTGAGCGCGCCTGGGGCGCGCGGGTTTGCTCTCGCGCTTCACGCTCGTTTTCGTACGTTTAATGCGTGTATTACAACTACATTTTTTCAAATATTGTAACTTAAATCGAAAACTGTGATTTAAACCCCTGAGGAATTACAGCAAAAAATTGAAACTGAAATTGTTTGTCTATTCGTTTTTAAAGAAGGTTCTAAAAGCACCTGCGGCTTTGACGATTACATTCTCATTGCGACATTCGCGCTTCGCACTTGATAACTAGGTTATGGAGGTTTGAAGACAGACATTTGACATCGAATGCTCATAATCATCCTCGGTATGAAACTTCCCGCTCGAAATTATTGAAAACGCAGCGAATACACAACCTGTTCGTACGTCGCAGATGGTCACCTATCTGAGAACTATCCGCGCTCGAAATGGCTTGACATCTGGACACTTCCCGAGTCAAGATTTACTGTGCAGGATTATTTCAATTACATACACTTCAATCACAGATATTTCACGATAATTAAAATTATTATAATTATTTAAATTTTCTTTCATGCAAATAACAATTATCCATCTATTTAATTACATTCATATCTCCATGGAAAAAATAATCAGAGACATCTATGAAATGAAGTTTTAACAGACTGCAATTATGATTGGCGACTGTTGGTTTTCGCGCTTCGCGCTCGATAATATGTTTATCTTGCGCTTCGCCCTTGATAATGTATTTACCGCGCGCTTGCACGGACCTTTTAAAGTTAAAGGTGAAAGCATCGACAACTGTAATTTGGTGATTGTGAATTCTCTTTTGTTAAAGCTCCTTCGGCTTTAACGAACATATTCTCATCACGTGTCTGGTGCTTCGCACTCGATTTTGTCGAAAATGTGAACTTTTCTACATTAGGTTCAACACTATCATATCAAATGTAAATTATATTTATTTCTGTACCTCAGTCTGGAATTGCTGAATCAGATATTGCAAAATAAAGTACAAATTTTATTTATCATGATAACTGTAATATTTGTATCTTATTTTGCATTAAATTTTTTCCTCAACTACTCTGAAAAATGTATCATTTCAATAAATTTATATTAATCAAATTCATAATATGCATTGGTATTGAAACGAACGTATTTGCATTTTCTTGTTTTTATAATTTAAAAAAGTGCGCAACCTATAAAAAAACAATTTTGTGATTTGAGATTTTATTGCAACTTGTTTTGTTTTTCCATATATTCAATTTGTTTATTTTTAATGTTATTTTATACGATTTGAACTAAAAATACGCATCCTAGGGTAAAGTTGTTCTAATAAAAGTTTTATAACAAAAGTTTATAACAAAGTAGATCATTTTTGGTTGAACAACTTTTGCCTATTCATTTTTACATTCTCATTCTAATGATAAGGTATTGGTTTTATGTAAAATTTGACATAGTCGGTTTTCATCAAATATCCACGTTTTGAGACCCCCTGAGCCAGAAAAAACGGTTTTTACCAAGGTGTCTGTCTGTCTGTAGTCTGTCTGTCTGTCAGTCTGTCTGTCTGTCTGTCTGTAGCCACGATAACTTTCGAAAAAATGATCAGATTTGATTGAGCTTTGGCACACTTTTTTATGGCCTAAAAATAAAGAACGAGTTCGTTAACCAGCTATTTTGGATGAAAATTCAAAAAGTGAGCACATTTTGAAAATTTTTAAGACAACTTTTTTTGAAGATTTGAAAATTCTATGTACGGTTATTAGTAGTACGCAAAATGACTACCAAAATATTCTAATGACTTTTCGTGATAAAAAAAAAATTACTGGAGTTATAGCATTTTCAAAATTCCAAAAAACAAACGAAAATGTAAATTTTAAGCCGAAAAACGCACGATATGAAAAAAAGTCAAGAGGAGAAAAACGTTGCTTTTTGAACACCCTATAATATTTTCATAACAACTTTTTGAATTTTTTGAAAAATAAAAATTTCAAATTTTGATCGCACAAAAAAATAATGAAAAATCAAAAATTCAATTTTGCTGTGAAACTATGCAAGATACGAGAAAAAATCAATCCACCAAAATTGTGCACCCAAAAAAGATCTACAAATTTCTTATCATTCACTTTTTGATGTGACGCGTAGTTTTTGTTTTATTCGTAAAAAACAGCATTGAAAATAGAAAAATCAAATTTTTAGACGAATAACATGAGCAACGAAAAAAATGACAAGAACAACATTTGTTCATACAAGGAAGAGGTACAAATTTGTTGTAAATCATGTTTCGATAGGATGCGTAGTTTTTGTTTTATTCGTGAAAATAACATTGACAGTAAAAAAATCAAATTTTTGAAAAAACAATGCAAGGTACGAAAACAGATAAATGAACAAAAATTGTGCATTCAAAAAAGATTTACAAACTTGTAATCAATTTTTGTTGTAAGAATATATTCAAAATGAAAAAATTAACTTTTTTGAAAAACGGCACAAGCTAAAATAAAATTTTAATGAATAAAATTTGTCGCCTAAATTATATCATTATTTTTCATTTGAAATCAAATACAAATTTAGTAATTTGTATATGAAGAACATATAACACGAAGCACAAAGTGCACGCTCAGTGTATTTACCAAATCGCACGTCGTAAGTGCGTTCAAACTTTTTTGTTTCTATCATACGGTGCACAGAACCGAGCGTGGAACGCAAGGTTCAAATGATTTTCAAATCAAATATCGAGCACGAAGCGGGAGTATCTGGATGAGAATGTGTTCCTTAAGGTCGATAGAACCTTGAGTAAATAAAGTTCCTTTTCAGTCTAAAATAAAAGCAAATTTAACAATCACTTAATATGTAGAGGTTTTGATAATTTTATAATATTTGGAAACAAACTTTTTCTTTTCATCGAAGTCGAACACGAAGTTGAAAACTCTAGAGCAACCGAGCGTAAAGCGCGATGTAGATATGCAGCCCGAGTATAGCTCTTTTTTGTGGGGGCATCATTTGTCTATTAATGTGAGGTATTCAAATACCAATAAAAAATGTTGTATTAAATATTTAAAAAATTCAATTCCTTAAAATCTAACGATTCAGCAAACTTTGAAGTAATCGATGAACTAAACCGAACCCTAATGTTTATAGAAAATCAATAATTCAAAATATTTTTATTCAGGAGAAAGTTTTTCCTGCAAGGAAGGTGAATCGTAAAAGAGTGTGTTTTTTCCTGTAGGATCAATATTCCATTTAGGACAAAATATGGAGACCCAAAATAGACTTAATAAATGTAGGAATATTTAGGCAACACTCTGCATAATATAAATACACCCATCTTATAAATTCATTTATTGGCATCAATAGGAAACAACTTAGTCCCAATCACAATCTGTCACGTGACCAATTATTACATGTTGTTATATTCAACCGTCTTATAATTACAACATTTATACTTAGACAAAATAGGACAAACAATACTATGGGAATCTGAGTTCGTCATCCTTGTGTTAGAAATTGAAACTATCTGATATATCTTTAGGTCCTCCTTCCTTAGCGTGTTTCCTTTTAAGATATTTTGCACACGCAGTGTCACATTGTTGGTAAAAATCATTGATGTTAAAACAGATGAAAAAGGTGCGCACCCTATAAAAAGAAAAACAATTTTGTTACTGAACATTTTATTGCATCTTGTGTCGTTCTTCCATAAATTCAATTGGTTTATTTTCAATATTATTTTTCACGATTTGAACAAAAATACACATCCTAGCATGAAGTGCTTCTAAGCTAGCAGGATAAGCATGTATGTGCTGCCCACGCTCGGATCTGTTTGAGATTTTTACAGTAAGTCGGCACTGATGTAAGACTAAATTTACCAAAAGATTATATTTGAGAAATAATTTTTATGGAAGTTATAGGGGTTAGCAGAAAAATCAAAAAATTAGTTTTTCTCAAGAACGGCTGGACCGATTCCTAAAGACAAAAAATATGTTATGGGACTCAATGAGGTATGGGGTATACATGAGGTATAAATTTGAGGAAATATCACCATCTTTCGTCTAAAATATCTTTAAACACTGTAGAACAACATATCCGAGTCTCAAAACGATCGAAGGGGTATTACATAGTTTAATATAAGAAAGATCTTGGGCGCGTCACGTACGGTCTGCGACGCGCTATACAGTGCCTCGCTCCGTACGCAACAGCATATTTAGACACTTTGTGTGACTCGAAATACTTGAATAATTGGTCAACTAATTTTTAAATCCTTCAAATTCGAAAAAGGGGATTCAGTCAGTACAGGGGCATTATTTATTCGTTTTTTACAGAATCGCACAAATTCCCAGTCCAAGTCATTCATTCTAAAGGTGTCACAAGTTGCAGTACGATTCCAGGTCCCTTATCAAAGGGTGCTTTTTTAATGTGAGTCCCCTCACCTCTCACAAATCGGGGCGTTTTTTTAATGTGAGTCCCCTCGCCCCTCACAAATCGGGGTGTTTTTTAATGTGAGGCCCCTCGCCTCTCACGAATCTGGGTGCTTTTTTAACGTGAGTCCCCTCGCCCCTCACAAATCGGGGTGCGTTTTTAATGTGAGTCCCCTCGCCCCTCACAAATCGGGTTACGTAGAAAAGTGATGTTCCAAAGTATGTCATCAGAAGATCTCTTAGATTCCGCTGAAATGACCGAAAAAGATATTAAAATTCTGATCACTGGATCTTATCAACTATCGCAGACAGTATCTTATTCAGCTGAGATGATTGATAAGGATGGGAAAGTGAATCTGCAATTCGTTAAAGATCAAACGAACGTTTCAAAACTGCAAGTTCAATCTCGTCATATTTCTCGAAAAATATATCGGTGTTTCGTGAAATATAAACCCAATAGTTTCGGTATTTCAGGTCTGCTGCAGTATGCATGTGACTGCGCCAACGGAAGAAGAACTGATGGTTGCTGTTTACATATTGCGGAAATAGTTTACTATGTATCTCACGCGAGATACAGGTGGACAATATTACTCCTGTAATCGAAGAAGATAGCGATGAGGATTGCAGGGATCTCGCAGGCAATAAGCACTTTAATTCATGAGATGCGAGGGGACTCACATAAAAAAATCACCCCGATTTGTGAGGGGCGAGGGGACTCACATTAAAAAGCACCCCGATTTTTGAGGGGCGAGGTGACTCACATTAAAAAAGCACCCCGAATTGGGAGATGCGAGGGGCCTCACATTAAAAAAGCACCCCGATTTGTGAGGGGCGAGGGGCATCACATCAAAAAAGCACCCCGATGTGTGAGGCGAGAAGGGCCTCACATTAAAAAAGCACCCCGATTTGTGAGGGGCGAGGAGACTCACATTAAAAAAGCACCCCGATTCGTGAGGGGCGAGGGGACTCACATAAAAAAGCACCCCGATTTATGAGGGGCGAGGGGACTCACATTAAGAAAGCACCTTAATTTGTGAGGGACGAGGTGCCTCACATTAAAAAAGCACCCCGATTTGTGAGGGGCGAGGGGACTCACATTGAAAAATAACCCCGATTTGTGAGGGGCGAGAGGAGTCACATTGAAAAAGCACCCCGAATTGTGAGAGGCAAGGAGCCTCACATTAAAAAGCACCCCGATTTGTGAGGGGCGAGGGGCCTTACATTGAAAGATTACAGTTTTTTTCAATTGGACACTTTTTAAATTAGAAGTTAAATTATTTTAATTTCAAATCGTTGCAAATGAATAATTGGTCAATTGTTATTCATACATCAAATTTGTTCGAAAATCTTGTGAAACATTCTCTTAAAACTATATTTTTTGTACTAAAAACTCACTTTAGATTTTCCCAGAAACCTTAAAAAAAAGTTATTATCTTGTAACCTTTCAAAATCCCTGAAAACCTACCAAATTTTATATCAGAATCTTCAAAAATCTACATTTTATTTCACATTTTTTAGAATCTTTGCAAATTTTAAATTATTTTAAAAAAATTTTCAAAACTTCTAAATATCTTTTGAATGATTCGAATTTTTCCGAAAACTTTTTATAAATCCTGTGAAATTAAAAAAATTGTTTTAAGATCTTCCAGATTATTATTTTTACAGTTTTGGAAATCTTTTGAAATATTCTTTTGAAATTAATTTTTCAAAATAAAAAATTATTTTAAATTTTTCAAGGAATCTTAATAAATTTTTTTATTATTTTAAAACATTTCAAAATGCTTGAAAAGCTTCTAAATTTTTGGTTCGAAATCTTCAAAAATCCACATTTTATTTCACATTCTTTGACATCTTTTCAAATTTATAACTGTACAACTGTTATTTATTCATCAAAATTTGCTTTTGTTTTGAAATATTCGTGAATATTCTGTTAAAATTAATTTTTCAGAATAAAGAATCATTTAAAATTTTTCCGGGAATCCTAAGACAATTTTTGTATTATCTTAAAACCTTTCAAAATCTTTAAAAGCTTCAAAATTTTATTCAATAACTTCTGAATATCTCTAGATTTGGCCGCAATTATATAATATCTGAAATTACATTATTGATTCTTTCTTTAAAATACAAATTTCAGGTGAAAAAGACCAATATAACCTAAAGTTGTGGAATATTTTTTAACATTTTCTGAAATTTAATTTAAAAAAATTGAAAATACTAATAAATTCCGACGAATGGAACGCTAACGTAATCTAAAGCTTACTGAATTCAATGAAGTTTTTAATATTTTTGAAATGTTTTCAATTCACTAATATTTTTTTTAACTCACCTTAACTTTTAAATTATTTTAAATTCAAAAGAACATTAGCCACATTATTAATCCACATTTGTCACTTCTAGTAACTTTTTGGTTTTGAATAGGTCACTTTTTCACTTCTTTAAAGTAAATTAGGCGTTGGCAGCCCTAAGAATAATTTATTAAAAAATTATTAATTGTTGTTGTATTGTATTTTATTACTCTCCCTTTTACGGGGTTTGAGGGCTCTGTTCCCTTTACATATTTTACAATTTCACTTAACCACTATGCCTTATGCTTATCTTAATCTATAATCGCTTCGCCTTTTTACTAATAACTATTATCTAGCAAATGCGCGAGACCTTCCAGGGCTTCCGTTTCCTCTTACCATTACTCTTCAAGCTTTTAAAAGACACGCAACACTAATTTTCCATATCCATATTTGCATTTTGATTTTCTCCCCTCCCATGCATTCTCTCTTCCCTTCTCTCTTCCAAGCTCTTAATATACTTTTCCCCTTGTCCACAACCGCTCAGTATCCACCTAACTTTATCTACCGTGCTCTTTCCCCCTTCCTCTTCCCCTGTACATCTCTCCAACACGTGCTCCCAAGATTCCCTTTCATACCCACATACCCTACACAATTTCATTTTTTCACTCATCCAATATTTACACTCATTCATACCTTCTCCCATTCTGAAACGTATCATCCTGGACCACCTGCACTCCTTTTTCAACTTCCCTAGATATTCTGGGACCCCTTCCATCTTGATGAATCTATACCATTTATTATATTTGGACTCCATAATCTTTTCCCACCTTTCCTCTTCCTGCTTCTTACTCATTTCCCCCTCTACTATCTGCCACTCCCGCTCTTCGTCATACATTCTCCATTCTCTTCTAACTTTCCATCTCTCCTCCTCCCATCTTGAAAGTCCCGTGTTTCCTCTCCTCTCTCTATCTAATATTTCCTGCAGGCATGCTTGTGCAACTTTGCTACCCTTACCACTTTTAAGTGTCTCTTCAAAATTCCATACCCTTTTCCTCTGCCTTATCACCAATTTCTCTCTCCCTGTTTTTTCTCTCAACATATATACCCTGGGCAGTTCCAGCTCACTCCCATAACCCATCTCAGAAATCTCTCTTGCATGTTTTCTACTTTTTTTTACTCCTACCATCCCCACATCTCCACTCCATAACACATCACAGACCATACCAGTGAATCAAACAGCCATACTCTCATCTTCCAGTCCTCTTTGAATCTTCGTTTTCCAATCCCCCACACCTGACCCATCACCTTACTCGCACTTTCGATCCTTTTTTTCACTTGCAGCTCACTTCCACCTCCCGCTTCGAACCAGAATCCTAAATAACAAAACTCTTCTACCATTTCCACCATTTCCCCATTTATCTTCCATCCATACTTTACTTCATTCTTTCTCTTCCTGAAACATACTATCTTTGTCTCCGTCACATTTATTGTCAAGTCTTTCGCTCTCACGTACTCTTCGAATCCTTTCATCAGCAAGTTCATTCCACTTTCATTCTCTGCTAGAAGCACCACATCGTCCGCGTACGCTAACGAGTATATTCTCTTATTTACTAGAACTATACCCCCTTTACCTTTCCTTTTTCTCTTCTAGGTCTGCTAACAATATGCTAAAGAACAACGGGCTTAGCGGGCACCCTTGTCTAAGACCCCTCCCTGTTCAGAACTCCTCTCCTTTCTGTTCCCCGATCCTAACCCTTGTCTTTGTCTCCGTAAAGACCTCTTTGATCCTCTCAATCAGCTCTTCGTCCACCTCCCTTTCTTTCATTGCCTTCCACAAAACTTTCCTATTCACCGAGTCGAAAGCTGCTTTAAAATCTACAAAGAGTGCGACCAGTTTTCCTTTTTTCTGTCCCAGGGTCCTGTTGACTAAATAATTTAGTACGAAAATGTTATCCACTGTGCCCATCCCGTTCCTGAATCCTATTTGATTATGTGGAATACTTCCTTTTTCATCCACCTGTTCTTCTAATCTCTTCCCAAGCACCTCCGCGTAAATCTTATACGTTACTGGCATGAGAGTAATTCCTCTATAATCTTCGACTTTTTCCCCCCCTCCTTTCTTTAATAAAGGAACTACCAAACCTGTTCTCCACTCCTTCGGCCATCCTTCCCCTCTCCATACTCTATTAAATACTTCCCAAATCTCTTCTCTAACCCTCCTTCCGCCAAATTTCAACGCTTCATTCTCCATCCCATCCTCTCCTGTCGCCTTATTTCGTTTTAACTTCTATATTGCTTGATTCACCTCCTCTCTGGTCAAGTCATTCCCACCTTCTATTCCTCCCTCCTTGATCTTTCTACCATCCCCCCTTACCTTGCTATCCACCCCTCCTAGCAATTTCTTGAAATATGCCGTCCATTCATCCATACTTATATCTTCATTGATTCCTTTCCATTCACTCCTTTCTCTATTGATCACCTCCCATTCCCTTCCTTCCTTTATTGCTTTTTCTACCTCCTTCATCTACCTCACCTTCTCTTCCTGTCGTTTTACATCCAATAATTTCTCGTGTTCCCTTTTTCTCTTATTATACTCCTTTTTGTCTATCTCTCCTCTTCTCCAATTCTTTAACGATAACTTTATACGCTCTTTACTCTCTACACATTCCGCATCCCACCATCCTCTTTTCACCCTTCTTTCTTCCTCACTTGGCCTAATTTCTTCCACTATCTTCTCTACCCTTCCCCTTATCTTACACAAAATCTCATCCACGCCTCCCCCATCTTCAATCAAACCATTCTCTTCTTCCATTCTTTCCGTATATTCTCTTAGCTTATCAGCTCCCCATTTACCCATCTTTGCTTTTTTCCTTGTCGCTCCCTCCTTCTTCCTTCCCTCTCTTCCCCAATTCCCGCATTTCAACTTTGCAATGACCGGAAAGTGTTCTGACCCTATTTCGTTCCCTACTTCCATTCTTTTAAACAGCCTCCTTACCCTTTCCTCGGCCAGAATGTAGTCAATCACTGTTTCCCCTTTCCCTGCAAACGTAATCTCGCCTTCCTCATCCCCTTCCGAGTTCCCATTGCAAATAAACCATCCTGTTTCTCCCAGAATTTCCAACAGAGTCCTACCCTCCTGGTCCACCTGTTTGTGTTTCGACTTTCTCCTGCAAGTCTCACTGTCTTCATCCCATATTTCCCCTCCCTGTTCCCCCGTCCAAGCATTCAGATCACCTCCTATCAACACCAATTCGTCATCCTTTTTCGCCACCCATTTCCTAATCACACTCCAATCTTCTTCTTCTCCCCTTCTCCTGTAAACGCAAACTATCCTCACCTTTCTTTTTCCTATCTTCACCATTCTCGTCATTACTCCATCCGTTCCCTCAAATCCCATTTCTATTCTCTTTTCTCCGACCAATTCCTTCCTCACTCCTGACACCATACCCCCTTTCTTTCTGCCCTTTATCTTCTATTTCTTTGCCCCTTGCATCTGCCACATATATCCATTGGGTGACTTCCTCTTCACTCTCTTCCACTCCTTCTTATCTACCCAGGTTTCACTCAACATCACTACATCCCATTTCTTCAACTCTTCCCAGAAACCTTCATCTTTATTCATTAGCCATGATAAGTTCCAAAACGCTACTCTCACTTCTTTTTTCCTTCCTTTCTCCCTTCTTTCGTCATTATGTACCCTCCCTACTTTTGTGGAAACCCCGTCGCTCCGTCTTCTCCTTCTTCTTGTCTTTCACCCTCTAGTGTTTCTCTTACTTCCTCCCTTGTATTCTTAGTCTTCACTTCTTCCCCTCTTCGCCATAGGCCTTCCCTACACACTTCACTCAATTTTTCTTCCTCATCATCCCATATCCACACATTCCCATTTATCCACATCCTGTCTTTCCCTATCCATACCGTGTTCCCTTTCACTCTTTCACTCCATGCTCTCTGTTTCATCATCCACTTTCTCCTTCTTTCATTCAACGTCATATCCTCCTCTATCCTTTCTTCCCTTCCCTTCAGGGCTTTTTTCTTTCTCAAGATATGAAATTTTTTCTTCCTCATTTCTCACTTTCACCACATACATACGCGATTTACCTTCAATCATCCTTCCCACTCCATTTACCTCTTCCACGTGCACTTTTGCTCCAATTTCACTCATTAACTTTTCAACTTCTTCTCTACCTGATTCACTATCCCCTTTCATTCCTCTAATCACTAAATTCCTACTCCGTTTCGCCTTCTCTTCTACTTCCATTTTCCTTTCCAACTCTCTCAATTTTGATTTCATTCTCACATTTTCTAGGATAACGTTCTCATTCATTTCTCCACCTCTTACCCCCTCATTCCCTTTCTGCGCATCCTCAGACTTACACTCTAGTTTCCTCACTCTTTCTGCCAACTTCTCCATATCTGATTTTCTCTTTTCCTCACTCATCCTTTGATGTTTCTCAATATCTTCCTACTTCTTCCAAACTTTATCTTTTTCTTGCCGCCACACCAGATCCCATTCTTCCCACTTCTCTCTAACTTTCCTCATTTCCTCCCAAACCTTCTCCCCTCGCTTTTGTATGCCATTCAGACTTCGGTTCGTTTCCTCTCTAAACCTTTTCATAAGATTTTCCAGGCTCTCTAAATCCACTTTCCCTTTTGCTTTATTCCTTTCCGATGGAGACTTTTTTAAAAACTTTTTCCACAACTTCTCATTTCCCTGCTCATACCCCTCTTCTTCCCTTGATCTTTTACTGTCTTCCGTCTTATCCCCCTCGTCACTTTTATCCGTAAACCCTCCCCCCTGCCTCCATTTATCAAAAAGTTGTCTCGATCCTAAACTGCTAGCTCTGGATCTGTTAAGCAGTTCCCGATTTGACGGCCTACCTCGAGGCCTCCTGTCAACTAGCCCCCCTTCCTTCTCTCCCCACCCGAAGTTTCCTGGCGTAGCATACTGGCCATCGCCATCATCGCTATCTTCGGCATCACCCTTACAACTCCCCGTTTCGCCGATCTCAGTGAGATCATCAGAACCGGTGTTGTTGTCTACCTGCTGCTGCCCTCTACCGGACCCCACTGGACTCCTCGTAACAGGCATGCTGGCCTATTTTACCGATCTGCTGTCCCCTATCTTCTCTCTCACTTTTCCGTCTCTGACAACTAACCTCCAAATTATCACTTTCAACTCTCCTCCTAACCCTTTTAACCTTACAAAACAGCCTCCCCACACTTCCACACAACCCCTTCACTTCACTAACCTCCCTCACCACCTTTCGCCTCAATCACACCTCCACGCTCGTCGCCAAAACCAAAAAAGATAGCACAGAACAAAACATTAAAAATTTTACAAGATTAAATTTTTATTTTTGAAATAATAATTATCAGGAAAAATGAGGAACTAGTGTGGGCATGTGTAACAAACCGGCTCAACCGCAACTTTATTCTTTATAATTAATGATCTCTTTCACTAAATAACAAATGCTAAGATTATCGATTGTTTTATTTTTCACAAAATGTTAAACTTCACTTTAAACCCAATAACAATGTGCTCACACCTTGCCCGCATGGTGTTTGCGCCCGTGTCGACCGATCGGCACGATGTGAGGGCAAGAGTGCAGACATATGTGTCCTCATATGCGTCGCATATGCGTCGCACGCGTGTCGGCACGTGCGTGTCAGCGTCGTGTTAGCATGCACGTGTTTTAAGTTATAATTATTGAAAACAAGATGTTAAAAATAACATAAGTAACAGAAAACATTGTATGACGTTTTTAAGAAGAGACTTTTGTGTTGAAAGTTGTTCTTTCACAACTGATGATGCAACAGGTGTTTATTCCAAAAGCGACATACAAAAAATTATTCTTGCTACATCTTAAATAATGAATTAGCGAGAAATATATATTTATCTGAAAATATTTTTTTATTTCGAACAATTTAAATTATTCAAAACAGAGCGTTTATTCAACACCTTTGTTAAAAAACTAAGGGATTTTAAAGAAAAACTATACTTTTGAATCTTCTAGTTAATTACTTTCAATTGTTTTCCAAGTTGCATTTTTTTAATCGTTCTACTTCTGAGATTTAAGAACTTAAATCTCAGAACTAGAACGATTGAAAATGTGCACTTGAAAAACTTGTTTTCGATCATTTTAAATCTGAATATATTAAATATATTAAAAAATAGTGAAGAAGATATATTGAATTTTTGTATTGCGAAGCATTTTAATAGAAACTTTGGGACAGTTGCCGATGCTTTGACGTTTAATTTTAAAAGGTCAAAAAATTATTTTTAAACAATTACAACTCTTGCCGACTTTGTTCTTTGCCTCAAAATTTGTTTTTACTCCAAGCTAATTTTCCGAACCAAAACCCAAGAAAAAATCTTTATTTAATTAAAAAAAAAATAATTATTAACTTTTATTTCGACTTTTTGTCTGTAAAATAAACTTGGAAAATAACCAAAATTTGATGCTTAAAGCGAATTTGGTCAGAGTTTTATTTTTACACAACTGCTATATTATGTTTTTAGTAATAATGCGCTTTTTGTGCCGCACTCTTCACCGCACGCTATATGCCGATATTTTGCCCTAAGTACCTGACGAGCATGATAGACGCACGCTGTGCTGCATATCATGCAGACCGTGTGCGGGCACTATGCGGGATTACTTATTACCCTCAGAACGTACTGTGACTGTGCTTGCATTGTTGCCGACACATCGTGCTTGCATGCCATGCGCCCATGTGCGTCCGCATGCATTGTTATCTGGGAAAGCTTGTTTGGTGCAGTTTCGTCAGCGACGCAATACGTTGTTGTTTGAAGCAAATAAGGTGACACGTATATTTCTGATTTGCCAAATACATTTTTTCTATAAGGTTACGCATATTTGAATCTTGAATTCCATTTTTCAAAAAATCACAAATTTTTTCTTTGAAATTCTATAATTGTTGACCTACTTCAAATTAATTTTGAATGTCAAACTCTATTTTTGTCTATAATCCGTACTAATTTATTACCTTGTATTGAAACCGAAAAAGGATCTTTGGCGAACGGAGCGTCCCACAGTGGGGCAAAAAACAGTGTCGTGGATAAATCAGCTGAAATCAGGGACTCGAAATTTTGTAATTTGATAGACTTGAATTTATGTATATTAGCAATATTTAAATTAAGTGGTTACCCTAGTTTACCATTAACTTTGACTTAAGATTAGAAAACAACAATGACGACAGATATCCGCTATTGCTGCATAACTCCAAGTACAGCCACCATTTAATCGTCGATCTATGGACCACCCTATAGATGAAAGATTGGTCTCTAGTGAAAGTAGATGTCTGCAAGCAGTTTCAGCTTTCTAAATAAAATTTCTCCTAAGAACACAATGATCGATAACAGATATCCGTGCATGGTGATGAATCCAAGACGTCGTTGAAGATTCCTAACACTACCAATGGTTTCAAACTCTAGGTTCTGACAATTCGCCAAGTCACCACCAGTGTGGGAAAGATCGCGGGAATAATGTCCAGTCCATTTCTTTCGCAATCCTGATTCAATCATTCTTATTATTACTTGGTTCATACGCTCAACATAGGGTGAACCTTTTTCTAATGACATAACTGTTCTAGAACTCCAGAAGCGTTGTTTCATAATTTGTATAGGAGAATGACAAGAACGATTCTTGAAAAATTCCACCATTGACACTGCGCTCGATCCGGGTCTTATGCATGAAACATTATTGTATTTATTTATAAGCCTTCCACATAACTTTTGCACGCTTTCTTTATGTGAGGCTTTCTTTCCGAGACTGGATAAAGCACCTTTAGCTTGATCGAACGTTATATTAAATAAGTCCGGATGTATCACGGGTATTAAGCCAGAATTATCCAGATCTTCAAAGGTGTTGAGTTCCATTTGGTTTGTGATCTTTAAATTTGTAGATGTAAGTCCTCCGAAAAAACTAGACGCGTATACGAAAGACAAAACGATCACTGAGACGAAAAAAATTCTTGCGGGAGCAGATGTTGGTTCTCGGGGTGCAGGCATTCCTAATAAAACTTGCAAGATGTTGAGAATGTCCCAGGGATGAGCATCAAATTTCAGGAGATGTGCGGAGACGCAGATCAATACGGAAATGATCAAAAGTCTTAATATAGTGGAATAGTACGATGTACTTTTAGCTACTACTTCTTCCGTACCGGAGAATATTGGCACAACAGCGTAAAGAGACTCCCAATCTATCATTCTTGTTTCTTCTGTGAGTGATTGCTTCAATGGAGTAAATGCTAAAAGTGTAGTAATGAAGATATTGATTTCATTCTTTGTGAACTTACCGACCATGCCACTTGCAGATTTGTTTTTGCGGTTAGTGATACCGATTTTCGCATCTACTGATGACACTACAGATGCAGAGAAATTCATCGCCTTTGATAAAGCCTTAAATGTCAGAAAATCAGCACCACTGGAATCAACCAGATGTCCTTTTTGGTCATACTTTGCTTTGCTATAAGGAGGATAATTAATGAATCCTCCTTTCAAATTGTGGCCATTCATATTCTGAAGTTTATTAGGAAACCATTCAATTTGTCTGGAATATTTAAGCTTTTCATAGACATCAGTGAAGGGGTTGAACCGATGTACCAAAGCTTTCATTTGTTGATGATTCTGGAAAGGTCCTTTTCCACTTGTTTCCTTAGCGAGCTGAAAAACTGTTACATCCAAATAGCGTTCAGACCACATCTTTCGAAGCAGTTTTTCATAGGTGCAAAGGTTTCCTTCACATAGTGAAATGATCAAGCAATTTGGACGCATCCTGTTTGGCGCTAGTTGGCTCAAAAAGTTAAGGAGCCCCACACCTGATACGGTTACATTTTCATTGAGTTTCTCAATGTAGATAAACAATGTCGTCGCTCTCACTCCGTCGAAAACTGGCAATTGAACCAAATTTTCGTTCTCTTCGAATTGACTGAGATTAATTATAAGCGCTGGGAGTTCAGATACAATCAGATGGACCAGATTATTGGAATTTGAATCAGAGTTACTTGTATTTAAGAGTAAACCCACTTGATATTTCTTTAAGTCTTTCTTAGCGTACTTCACAAACCTTTTAACATATTTCGCGTACTTAGTGTCACATTCGTTGAAAAAATAATAGAACAGAATTATGGATGTTAAACAAGTTTTCAGAAATTTCATATACATTCTGAAAGTTGAGTGAATTTGTACTGTTTTATAATAGAATTTATGTAAGCTTTCTGGTTACGTCTGAGCTGAACGACTTTTAAGTAACTTCTGCAACTTTTCTTTAGTAAAATTATACATAGCACAAGTTAAGCTGAGCTATTGATTTTTTCATTTGTTTAGAAAAGAAAGTAGAGCATGAATAATTGTAGATATTACTTTGCTCCGCTGGAAAAAATTTTATATCGATAGATAAAAATAGATAAAAAAAATATTTTGTATTTTAGAGACTTGAATGTTTGCACTTTATGAACCTTGGAATAACGAGTATTTCTTTTTCATTAACGTTGGCTTGAATATTTTTCTAAATGTATAGGAAGCAAATTTTGATTTTTTTCTGCCATGCTAGATAAAGGGAAATCTATTTTTTTTATTTGGCTCTAGTTTAAATAAATTATATAATTTAATTTTTCCGAAATTTTACCTTCATACTCAACAACTTTGGGGGTAGTTCAAGTATTACGTATGATTTTAACTACACCTCCCCCTTTATTTCTCTGTAAGAAGGTTTTCCACAAAAGATCTTTAAATCCTTCAATATGATGAAAAATTATTTTACGGTTGTTTAAATATTGGACCTGAAGTGGTGGCTAAATTAAAAACTAATTTTTTCAGATGGTGCGGAATTTTACGTAAGGTTTCACCTAAAATCCATTTCTGTAATTACCAGTATACAATCCTTAGAATCCCCCTTCCCCCAAAATGCTTACATAATATTTGAACAACCCAACAATTACTACAATATCACAATCTGTATCAGTTCATTTTTCTCCAATAATTTTATGACGCAGCTTTATTTTTCATGCCCATAATATGACCTCCTGTGGCTTAAAATATTACAGCTCTTCTTTATAATTTTATCGTTGCTTAGTTCTGAATCAACGGGTGAAATAACAGATACGAAAAATTTCAGAACGTTAAAGACTTGAATTTTTGTGCATTAGCAACACTGAAACTAACCACTCTTGCATCACACCAGCCACAGCCACCTTTCAATCCTTGATCTATGGGTCAGATTATAGATCAAATATTATCCCTAATGAATGCTCACTCCTCTCAATGTAGGGTATATTTCTGCAAGCAGTTGTAGCTTTTTGAATGAAATTTCTCCTATGAAGACAACGAGCGATAGCTATTTACGGATGTAAATATGATGTTGATATATGTAGAAGTATGCCTATATATCAATAGAGACACTTCTCCATTCACAATTTTTTAAATTTTCTCTTACATCATCTCAGCACAAACATGGATACCTGCAACTAATATCAGCAAATCCTACGCCACATCATATATTATAATAAAATAATGTATATGTCTCTACTTATTGTATTTACCCTCCACGCTTTCTCACAACTCCTTACATTCACTTAACTCCCTCTTTACTACTTCATCTGCTTCCTTCTTACCTGTTTCTCCAACTCTTTTGTTCCTCCCATTGATTCGTCTCTTGGACGCTCTTTTCGAGCTCTTTTCTGTTGCCTACCAATAGAGAAAGTTGAATAGAGATATCACCACATGGAATATAGATTAAATATGGTGTATTTGATTTCTCAACATTCCTGAATTATGGCATTATTATGCTCATGTTGTACCCAGAGAAGAAAAGCTCGCTTGGCGCGGCTTTCAAACAGCAGACAAGGCACCTCACAAGGGACTATGGCTGCAGAAACATTATCTGGAGCAAATTCTCAAGGTCGTTCTACGGCCAAGATGAGGAAGGATTTCGAAGAAACTCCTCCGAACAGGCAGTCGAAACAGCAGAAGGCTCTAAAAACTTGGGGCCTTACTTTCGGGTAGATGGCCGACAACACCCTGGTAAGAGTTGCCGTTGCATCAGGTTATCGTGAAGCTTGTCTAACTTCTCAGGAACTTCAGGATCGAGAGCCATCGTAGTGGAAGCCGCAGACATCTGGAGGGACTAAACCTGAAGATCAAGGGGACAGAGTGTCTTTAAAGGTACCACAGAATAACCATACTGATATCCGGTACCCCGAGGATCTGTCAGCCATTCTGGGGCACCTGAGCTTCCAGAACCCCACTCTACGAACCGATTCTTGAAAGGTATATTCCAACAGATAGGGAGCCAGACCGAAGTGGACGGGTCGGATTTTAGCTGTAAATCTCCCCGAAATCTCATTCAGGGTCCTCGTAGCTCTGGATTATTGACCCTATCTAGGGGCGGGTAGGGTTACCTTCCGGATGACCCATCTTGGCTCCATGAGCGGACCAGAAGTGTTCGAAGACACCCCGAATTAGTTGATCAATGGCTGAAATGGGAATCTCCATGATGCAGATTTGTGTGCACCACAAAAAAGGCGCCTCGGCGTTCTTAACCAGTCGTATGGCAGTGGTGCAGAAACACCTTGTTTTTACAGGAAACGGATTAGTGGCTTAGGAGGGTGCGGCTCTATATATAAGGGTCCGCGCAAAAAAGCACCAAAGGCTCTAGGAAACTCACCCTTATTAAGGTGAGACTTGGGGGCAAAGGCAGAGAGAGGCTAGAGATTTATATCGCCTCGGCTTATTTCCCGGACGCTGCTGATGGACCCCCAACTTGTAGAGAGGTGGATGCTCTAATTGAGCACTTCCAGGAAAACATGATTCCTCTGCTGTTAGCCTGGGGCATAAACTTCCACCGTACAGTGTGGTGGCGCGCAAGAATCAATGGTAGAGAAAGAGATTTAATCGAATACCTAGTGGGTACTGAGCTGAAGATTCTCAATTATGATGATGATCCCACATTCCAGATTAAAAACAGGAGTCAAGTTCTCGATTTGACTTTGTGCTCGGAAGAACTGAGGAGCAGGATAGTGGCCTGGAGAGTCTTCGACGAAGAGTCTCTTTTGGACCACAAATATGTCTTGTTCCGGTTAGCCCTGGGAAACCCGACGGTTTTAAATATCAGAAACCCCAGGAATATACTTTGGGACTCATATAAAGAGAAAATTAAAGGCAGGCTTGTGAAATTTCTCACAAGCTACGGTACCATTGTTTAGTTATAGCACGCCGCGGATTTTCTGCGAAGGACTCTGAGTACTTATATGACCAGAGCGTAGTACAACCGGGTAAACAGAACAGGAGCCGCTTCTGTAAGGAATCGAAGAACATTCCGGACACAGCGAAGCTCCACAAGATCCTGACAACAAATCCGGAAGCTCACCTTGGGCTCATAAGGCTTGAGGATGGTTAGTTTGATGAAGACGAAGAAGCAACGCTTAATCGCTGTATGGAAAACCACTTCCCGTGTTTCCAGCAAACTCAAACCGACTGAGAGGAGTAAATCTGGGGCTAAGAAAGAGAGAAGGCTGACTTAAAGTTCGCCCCCAAGATTGTTGATATCAAGAAGGTGGAATGGGCCGTTGGGTCTTTCTGACCCTTTAAATCTCAGGGGCGAGTGCCGTCTATAGAATGCGCTCATAAAAGGCTTGGATTTCGACATCCCCCTACGGACGAAACTATTTAGGGCATGAAAGGATGGCAGAGTGACCTTTATTCCGTAACCTGGGAAGGAGGGTTACACTGCTGTTAAAGATTTCCGGCCGATCAGTTCAACATCTTTCATTCTCAAAACGCTAGAGAAGCTGGTCGCATGACTTTCAGGCTGGCTGCGCTGTGGAAAATGCATTCCGTGCTGCCGTGGCAAAATTGGAGCAGCAGTTGAAATAGGAAGTATATGTTATGGGTACCAGCTTGGGCATAGAGGGTGCTTGCAGCAATACCCCTCTAGAAACCATCTGTCGAAAGGCTTCAAAGTATGGCGTACCTGACTAGTGATCGTTCATATATTACGAAAGTGGTTTTTCTTTTGTTTGAATAAGGACGAGAATAAAATTGCTGTGAAGTTGAAAAGGACACAACGATATAAACAAAATAAAAACATCTTACGTAATATATGGACGATCCCCTAGCTAATAATCTGGATAGGAAGCATGCTAGGCCAGAAGCGACTCAAAGCCAGATGAAGACGTAGGCTAAATAAGGAAAGGTATTATACCCAAGGATACGCGGATGACTCTGTAATCCTACTCAGGGAGGCTCGTCTGGAAACGGTGATGTGTCTCACAAAGTCGGTGCTGCGCATCTTAGAGCTATGGTGCGACAGCTCAGGGCTTACGGTTGATTCGGAAAAGACCAGCCTAGCCATTTTCAAGTGAAAGCAGAAAGTGTCGAAAGTTGACGCCCCAGCATTCCATGGTGAGAGGCTGATGATCTCAGGCTTAGTTAAATACCTGGGAGGAATCCCAAATAGCAAACTGAACTTGGCGAAGTATCCTGAAACCTAATGCAGAAAGTTGGTGATGATATTTTGTATTTGCAAAGATCCTTCGGGTTGACGTGGGATCTAGGGCGAAAAATGATTGCATGGCTCTACTTCGTCATCCCTAAACTGAGGCTCATATACGCGGCCATGATCTGGTGGACACTGGTGAAACTTAAAACGATGGAGGAGAGGCTGAAACGAATACAAATTCTAGCGCTTAGGGACGTGACGGGATTAATTAGGACTATGCCCACAGCGGCGACAGGATGTAAAAAAATGCTATGTAAAGAAGGCCCTGCACGTTGCGAAAACCGACGGGGCGTTTGACGCGATTGACCACTTGGCAACAGCAAAGAGATGGTTTGGGGGACTAGATACACTAGGCTCCCAGGTGACTTCAGCATGCTGCCAATTTTAGAAATGATGCAGAACAAAACAAAAAAAGGCTACAACTCTACCAAGACTTTTCACGTCTGCATCCCAAGTAGGGATAAGTGGAAAGCAAATGGTAACCCGCTTCTCCAAGGGGAAATCTGATATACATATAGCTCCAAAGGAAAACGGTTTCAGGAGCAGGAACCTATGACAGCACGGGAAGTAGTGGCATAGGGATCCTTCTTGGGCGGCACGCCACTGTGGTTCAGGCTGAGACATTGATAAAAGTAAACGCTGCTGGTAGGCAGGTTACAATCTAATCGGACATTGAAGCGACATTGCCTGCAATCGGAAATCCAGACATAACATCGGAGTTTGTTTGGGAAGCCAACAATTCATTAAACCAACTTGCAGGAAAGAATAACGTGACCCTCATATGGTTTCTTGGTCACACAGTGATCAAGGGAAACGAAGAAGACCAGCTGACGGAAAACGGCGCAGCAAGTAATAATATAGAATAAGAATCGGTACATTGCAGCATCGGATTAGCCGTAAAAAGCTGGATCCAGCCATAGTACCGGGAATACTAGGAACAAACCCTGGCTTGTCAACCGACAAAAGCCATCCTAGAGCTATACGTACAGGTTTGACAGAGTCAGAGAAATCCTGGGATAACCCATGAAAGTCTTAAGGATAGTGGTACAGATGCTGACAGGGTACAACCACTTGAACTCTTATATGCAAAAAATTGGGTTCAACACGACTAGAGAGTGCAAGAAACGCGGCAGAGACGATGAAACATTCCTGCATGTCTTATGCCAGTACCCAGCTCAGAAAAAAAACCCTTGGGACTTACTTCATGGAACCTGAGGAAATTAATTTGCGAACTGTCGCTAACCGCCTGGGCTCCGCCAAGATATCTGGAATCAAATACTGAGAGCGGTTAGTTAAGGGTTTGGCACAATAAGCTTTATAGCTAGTGAAATGATCAAACACTTTGGTCGGATCCTTATTGGCGTTACTTGAATCAGAATGTCTAGGAGTCCCACACCTGACGCAGAATTATTTTCTTTTAAATCCACGATATAGATTAACAATGTCGTTGCTCTCGGTTCGTTGAATACTGGTAATTCAACTATATTTTCTTTTACGTCAGATTGTTTGCTAATAATTATAAAGCCGGGAAGTTCAGATACAATAGGGTAGACAAGATTACCGAAATCTAATATGGAACTCTTTGTGTTCGTGATTAAAACTATTTGATATTCAGATAAATCCTCCTTAGCGTACTTTACGAATCTTTTTACATATTTGGCGTACTTAGTTTCACATTTGTTGTAAAAATAAAAAAACAATACTACATGAATTGAACAAGCTTTAATTAAATTAAAATTCAGCTTGAATAGTAAATGATTGATCCTCAATGTTTTATAACCAAAATTTGTTTACGTAATGTTAAATAATCGAATTTAAAGTTCTTAACATCAAATTTTGATACAGCGAGCTTTTGGGTTGCATCTAAGTTGGTCACTCGCTTTGCGCGAACTGCTACATTGAATGTTGAAATGTTGTATTATACTAATTGAATAAATGAGATGAAAGTTACGACTTTTATGATACTTAGTTTATTATGGTAAATTGCTTTCAGCTTTTTTTATTGGAAATGAGCCCTGCCTCAAATTAAATTATCACGTTTTAAAAATTTTGTAAAAAGTGATAAAAAGCCGTTAAAGCACTTTCTCGGATGGTTGTTGCAAAAAACAGCGTGTGATACATCTGTGGATATGCAATTTCTACTCATGTTATAGCCTTTATCGAAAGTCGGGCAAGAAATTCCTTTGTACAATATTTGTACTTTTGAAACTTTATCTGGTATGCATATTGGTAGGATCGATAAAGCTTCAATATTAAAACTGTTTCGAGCATCGAAAAGAACAGATTTTATTCTCAAATTACTAGTCACTTTAGAAATTATTGACTATATCTCTATCATATTTTTACATTTTCTAGACTTTATGCATTAAGAATATTGATTTGACTGTAAGGAAACAAGATACGACTTTATTTATTTTATTTCGATTAGGTACAATTCATTACTTACATATTGAACTACATCTGTACTAATTTTTGAAGATCACAGTTTTTTTTCTCTCCTAACATTTTTATTAGATTTAATGTTGGACAGTATTTTTTTTGACAAGTTCATTTTGAAATTCCCTTGACATGCAGAACAATGATTATCTTTAGCTCTATTGGAATGTGTCGATTTTCCATAAACAATTCGACCTTGGGATCCGTGTCAATTCGCCGATTTGAACAGCAAGCCTTCCTAATAACAGAACATCACTTGCATATGAGGGTCTGATAGCAAAAGCGGACTAAAAAAAGAGTCCGAGCAAAAGCGGGTTGATTATTTCTGAGTGCAAGAACGAATTAGCCCAAGCTCTACGAGCAAAAACGAGTTAAAGATTTAACTCGTTTTTGCCCTAGCGCGTGGGCGAACCCATTTTTACCCGCACTCATATTTCGATTCGGTTCAACTCCAACCCAACTCTGTATTCGTTTTTGGCTACGCTGGTATTTTCGTTTCGTTCGCGCCTGGACGATCGAGAATAAATAAAATTGATGGGTTTCTCTCCAAAATAGCTCAAGCGCAATATGAACGATTTTTCAAAAGAGTCAGAAAACGCTCTCAAAAATCGAGTGTTCAATTTTGAAGAAACAAATGTATACTACTAAAGTAGATCAATGTTGAATTGATGCCTGAAATTTTAGATTGGAGAAATATTATATTAAAAAAAAATTAGTGATTATTATCAAAAAAATTCATTTCATTTTTAATACGCATAATATTTTGCAAATGAATTATCAATACCATGGGGCCGTAGAAATAATTGGGTTCCCATTTCGTAGAATTGGAAACCTAAAATAGGAATAATTGCACGAAAATTGTTTCAAGGGGATTGGCTGCGATTCGTCACATGATTCGCACTAAATCTCCACAATTTATAGACAAAGAGTTTTTATATTGAACTCATGAAAGTTATTGATTCTTTTTTTATTTTGTATACAAATTTTATGAGCCATTATCGACATCAGCCATTTATGATGTCATTAATAAAGTTTTTCCTACGAAATCCTTTGCGGCTTCGGCTTTTACACATAGAAAAAAGTCAAACCAGGTCTTAGACTTGTAATATTTTACCGTACAATAACTTTATTCAATTTTTAACCACGAAATAAGTGTACCTTTTAATAAATATTCACACTATATTGCGTAAAAAATATCCAAAATTTTTGGATAATTGTAATTGTAATTGTAATTTTTTTTTTTTTTTTTTTTTTTCTAATTTTTTTTCCGTAATTGTCCCAAATTAAAATATTTTGTGCAAATCCATAAAATTTATTTGACTAAGTTAATGTTACCTTCCAGTGTCTATATTATTTGAATAATCCAAGTATATAGTTGATTTTTAAGTGCGCTATAATGTTACAGAAATGACTTTTAAAGTTTCTAAATAAAGCTATGCACTTTGTCACATCATATTTCAAATAATTTTGTTTATCATACTTTCTCATGATTTTGAAATCTCGCGGTTCATTTAAACGCCATCTACTGACATTATTTCGAAGACTGACTCTCAAACTATCTAACCGACGCTCGATGGAATTTTTCCCGTTCGAAATCATTCGACAGCTGTGATTGTTTGTTTACAAAACAGTCCGTACAAAAAAGCCGGTCAGCTCCAAAATGCAATAAATCGCTTGAAGTAAATGAAATCTATCAGTGATTTTGAGTTTATTTACAGTTATAGTCCAGACACAAACTGCCGGTGTGCGGAAAAAAGTAGAAGTTAAAAAATTCAAGAGAAAAATGTAAGTTTAGTTGTAAATTTCAGCTCCATAATGGTCAGCTCCATAATAAAAATGTTACGGTTTCTAATAAAATTTATTATTCGACATCTTTTATTGATATGAAAACTATTTAACAGAGTATTTGGTCGAGTTTTTCTTTGAGAATGGTGGCTGTGAACAAAATTAATCCTACCCACGTGCGAATTGACCGTCGGCCCACGGTCGGGCCAACCGTCGGACGGTCGGTCCAACTTTGTGCGCCACTGGTCGGGCCAACCAGCTAAATGATAACGGTCAACCGCCTTTGGCTTCTCAAGGTCGGCCCGACATTTGGTCCCATATATGGGCCATCTATTAAGATGATGTCGGTCCAACCTTGGACAACAAAGTGGTATTCAAAAAATAAATAATAATTGATTGCGAGTATTTTGACTATAAATGTTAATGGTCCTGCTTAGAATGAATACATATATTACATTATTAAACATTATATTACAAATAAAATTTCTAACGCTACGGGGTTTCGAACCTACACCTATACCTGAATCTATCGCCTAGCAGTCGGGAGTCTTACCCATTACTCTATACCTAAAGAATTGAAAGTCAATGAAAAAACCATCCTCATAAGCTACAGCTCAAAGCAGTTAAGAAAAACAATTTGTTAACTCTTTTTTCTCATTAATTTTTGTATTATTATACGACAACATGTAGATGTCAAATAAATTATCTGATAACGGGAATATGAATTAAAAAAATGGTAAATACATTATTTAAATCGATTACAATTTTTAGGGTTTCGTAGTCCCGGGCGGAAACCCTTAAATTTTTGTTTAACAAATTTTTTTTCAAAATTTTTGTTTTGATTTTTTTCAACAAATTCTTTTCAACAATTTTTCTTCAAACAATTTTTTCCAAAATGTTTGTTTTCAAAAATTTCTTATCAAAAAATTTGTTTGAACAATTTTTTTGAAACATTTCTTCACTTTTTTTTTAAGCCCTAGTATATCCGACGGCTGGCCCATATTTGGGCCAAGGTTTGACCGACCGTCGGGTGCACCAAGGTGACTAGTGGCTAACCGACTGCTGTATCCAGAGTTGGACCGACCGTATTTTTGCGGTCGTACCGACCAATCTGCCACAGTTCATCCGATGGTCGGCCCAAAGTTGGGCCAGAATCGGGCCGACAGTCGGCTTTTCGCCCGCTACCAACGTCAGTTGCCAATGTCGGTGGGACCATGGCCGCTTGAAAACACCTTAGTCGGCCCAACTCTGGTTACCGTAGATCGGTTACCAAAGAAGGGCCGACTTTGGGCCAACGGTCAAGCTCTGGCATCCGACCGAATTTCGCACCTGGGTAGGAAAGTTGAAGCACAGCGATGTTTAACTAATGAATTTATCATTTTTCAAGTTAAATAAAGGCCTTTGAATAAATCACCATATTGCTCATTAACTGTAATTAAGAGTATTATAATCTTTAGAAAAATGATATTTTTTGTGTTTGAGTGGCCAAATAAATTACTAGAGTTGTCATTAAATGTTAAAATACGTGTAGTTTAATCATTAAAATGTTAAAGTTCTGTTTGTATAGTTTATTTTGAATAAATTATATTTTTGTATTTATTAAATAGACTGAAAATTTCTTTAACTGTCACTTATACAGACCTATAACTTTTGTATTTAATTATAAAGCAGCGAATATTGGAGAAATTAATTTTACTCATCCGCATTTTATGTAAAAAAATGTACTAGAAGTTGTAATTATTCATCAACCTCTGATAATTTTATTTTCATGCTCAGTATTTTTAATATTATATACTTTACTTTTCATGTGCTTAATTTTTTGTTTTGAACTTTATATTATTAAAATATACTGAAGAAATGTAAAGTATATGAAGAGAAAATAGAATCAAAAGTATTTTTTAAATCAAAAAGTCTATTTATAAAGAAAACACACTCATTCATACAAATGGTCAGCTCCAAAATACAGTGGTCAGCTCCGTAAATTGAAGTTTTTGAAAAAGTGTCTATAATAAATTTTTTTACAAGGTTGTACTGAAAATAATGCCTCATTTTCGTAAATAATGTACTTTTAAAGTGAAAAAAATATGAACTGCGCAAAAAAAATGCAATTAAAAATTTTATGATTTTAGTTGCAAAAGTGTGCAGTTTCGTGAATATTACCCATTTTGTCAGTTAATAACAATTGATGCTTATTTAAATAAACCTTATCAACAAATGCACTGTTCCGACGCACTAGCTTGGTTCTTTCAACGTAATCAAATGTTATTAACTAATTCATAAACCTTTAGGGATATTTCAATAACAATCGACAGTTTTTATTTTTAAAAACAATTTTTTCAACAAATTTGTATCATCTCATGTATTTATGAACTAAACAATTTCTCTTTTCAATAACAATTCAATAACAATAACAATTGATGATTGTTCAAAAAAATTAATTAACAAATGCATTTTCTGGCTATTTTCAAAATTTCAACGTTGTTCTTTTAACGCGTAATCAACTCTTACGAACTAATTTTTGAAATTTTTTAAAACACTTGGGTAACGATCAATTATTGTTAACAAGAAAAATTGGTTTATAACATTTTTTAGAAAAACAACAATAGGTAATCGTCATCCAAGTTTCTAAAAAGGTTCCAAAATTAATTATTAACAGTTGATCAAGTTAAAAAAAAAGTTTAAGTCATGGAAAATAGCCAGATAATAAATTCTTTCATTGATATTATTATTGTTATTGTTATGAACAATGTTATGAGAACATTTTTTTCGTCTTGTGTTAGGCATTTTTCAACTAAGAATGCTGTTTTTCTTGTGGAATTTGTCAAAAATCTTCAGCTGAAACTCATTGTTACCATAGCTGCACAATCTTCGACAAGACGACAAGTGCTTATTTATTATAAATAAACTTAATTAACAAATGCGTTATTTGTAGGGAGCGGACTAGACAAGGTGTGAACATTAGGGTGGTCCAAAAATTTTTTTTCTCGAATTTTTATAAATAACGCCCTGAAATTTGTTCGAATTCACATAAAAATAAATACATTTTTTTTAATGATATTTAGAGGTAGAGCAACCCCATGAAGTTGATAAATAATTGGCTATTAATTATTCCTCAAAGAGAAGCGGAATTTTTTGTTTATAAATAGGGCATTATTTCGCAACTGCAGTACCCACTCAAAAAAAAAGTTGTCTGCCCGAAGTCAAACCTGGTCAAAGTCTATTAATAATAAATCATTATCATAATATAATAACAATATTAAGATTAAGATAATTATAAATTATAAAAATTATAAATAATTTTCGCGAGTTTTAATTCTTCTATTTGGTAATAGGAAATTTTTTTAGTACAATTTTCGTAGGTTTTTGTATACAATTTATTATCATTGTTAATAATATTCCTTTTGCTTAATGGCAGAAAGTTAAGGTTTTTTTCAGAAATTTTTAACTAATTGTCTATTTTTCACTTGGAGTGACTTAATAATTATTTAGGTTGCGCAAAAATAATTGTTTAAACAATTTATTATTGTTTATAACTATCTTCTCTTAGATAAGTGCTAGAAAGTTGTGGTTTTTTGTGAAATGCTTAACTTTGCTTCGCCTTCTTAGTTATGAACAAATAATAAATAAACATTAGAAAGAAACATATTTGAAACAATCTCTTTCTTTTTCGATAATATATTTTGCTGGAGGAGGGGGGGGGGCTGATATCAAAATATGTTCAACTCCAAATTTTTCTTTTACACTTTGCATTAAACTTATTGTTGTAATTTAAAACAAAAATTTTACATATCATTTGCACACCTAGTCCTCCCATCTAATCCTAATTATTCTATTATCTGTTTTTGTTTCTTATGTAAGATAGCTTTTTTGTTTAAATAAATTTTTTCAAACATTGGGAAAAGAGGAAAAATAATTCACTTAAAAAAGTAAAATACTATTCAAAAAATTATTCTTGTTGAGGTTCACTTATTATTTGATCATAACTAAAAAGTCATAGCAAAACTCAAGATTTCAGAAAAAAGCAACTTTCTAGCATTACTGTAAGAGAATATAGTTATAAACAATAATCAATTGTTTAAATAAGCGTGTTTCTTAACTTGCATTAATTATTACCTCTCTAAGCGAAAAGTGGATAAAAAGCGTAAGAGTTCAGAAAAAACCGCAACTTTTTAGCTTTTATCTAAGAGAAGATAGTTATAAACAATTATAAATTGTTTCAACAACTATGATTGTTAACTTGAATTATTCACTACTTTACTAAGTAAAAAGTGGATAAAAAGTTAAACATAGTGCAACTATAGTGCATTAATAAAGAATTAATTAATAAAGAATTAATTAATAAAGAATTAATTAATAAAGAAAAATAAATAAAAAAAATAGTTTTGAACAATAAAAATTTCTTCAAATAATTATTTTTGCTACATTGAATTAATTATTAACTCACCCTATGTGAAAAGTAGACACATACTTGCAAATTTCAGAAAAAAAACCGCAAATCTCTAGCATTATACAAATTAAATATTATTCATAATAATAACAAATTGTTTAAACAGATAATTTTGTTAACTTTAATTAATTATTCAACTCACTCGAAGTAAAAAGTGAACAAAAAGTTGAAAATTTCAGAAAAAACTGCAATTTTTTAGCATTATTCTAAGTGAATATTATTAACAATAACAATAAATTGTTGAAAAAATTACGTTTGTTAAAATTGATAAACTATTACCTATCTCAGTAATAAATTGTTTAAAAAATGCATTCAAACATCTAATTATCAGTATAAAGTAGTATTTTATGTATTAGAAACAATTTGCATGCAAGAAAAAGGCAAAAAAAATCATAATTATCGCCAAAATCTCGCAAAACCCACCTTTTCCCTCATGGGATTTTTTTTGGTACTTTATAAAATAGACTTATGGGGGTGATATTTGAAGAGTAATATTGTATTCGTATTCTATGGCTGGCTGTGAAGAGAAATGTTGAGTTTCAACTCGATTCAGCTAATATTGAGGATTCTGAATAAAATTGACAAAAACATATATTTTTTTCTTATGGGAAATACGTGTTAAAATTCATGGGGCTTGCGCCACCTCGAAATATCTAAACTCATTGCTTATTTTCATTAATAAAAATGAAAATTCCCAGTATTTAACCTCAAAGCTCTTAAAGGCAGAAACTTAAACTTTCATTTGAGATAAAAGGGTGACAAAATATGCGTTTAACCAAAAAAAAAATTAAATTTTTTTTTGGCTTTTATTTTGGAAGGCCAAATACTATTTATTCACATAATTCAAAGTTGATGCAATGATATGAAAGATTCCTTGGTTCAAGACGAATCCATTCACCTATAGTATCAATATATTTTATTAAAGCGTGTGGAAGTAATGGTAATTTATATATTTTGAAAATCGGTTTTTTATAGTAAAACTTTTTTCATTAACATAATTCAAAGTTGATGCAAGGATAGAAAAGATGTGTTGATTCGAGACGAATCGATTGTCTATAATATTAATACATTTTATTAAAGCGTAGGGAATTTATGGTAATTTATATATTTTTAAAATTGATTTTTATACTAAAAATTTTCTCTTTCTTATAATTTAAAGTTGATGCGAGAATAGAAAATTTGTGTTGATTCAAGACGAATCGATTGACCCATAGCATTGATATATTTTATTGAAGAGTAAGGAAGCTATGGTAATTAGGGTGGTCCAAAAATGCATTGCAAAATTTTCTTTCACCCTATAGGGAAATTTTGGATTTACGAAAAATTGAACTCATACTTCAGGGTTTGATCGAAACGTGCATACTGATGACTCTTATTTTTAACCCATTATTACCCCCCCCCCCCCACAGCGCCCCAAATATGACCCGAAAATAAAAAAACTACATTTTTACGTATTATTGTTACTTTCTAGCAATTTTGGTCGTCTTTTTCATACAAATAATTACTAATGGACAATTTGAATAATTGTCATTACTTTTTAAACAATTTTTGATTGTTTAAACAAATTTAACTTATTTAAACAATTATTTATTCTCAAAAAATGTGAAAAATAATCGTATTTTCTGATTGAAATGTAATAGATTGTCATTGTTTGGAGTAGTCATTTTTTTTAAACATCATCTAATTATTTAAACAATTACTTATAGTATATTCTCAACATTTCTAAAAATTGACCCAGAGAAGTCCACTTTTTTCTCGAATTGGTATCCTATGCTACTTTTTTTGAATAATTATATAATTTTGATACATATCTTTCAATGTTTAATAAATTTATATTTGTTTAAACAATTTTGATTCGCTTAAGCAGTTTTTTTCGATAACTTTAAAAAAATTAAATTAAATAAAATACATATAATTATTTTTCTGACTGTATAGTGTATAGAAAGAATATAATAACCATTTTCAATTGTTTAAACAAATTTAATTTGTTTAAACAATTCTTTTTCCAAAAATATTTTTTAAATCGTATTTTCTGAATTAAACATAATATTGAATGATTGCGAGGAGTAATAAATTCTGCTAAAAACTTTATTTTATTGTTTATATAATTAATTATTGTTTTTTTTCAAATTTCCTTCAAACTGAGTATGGATGTTTTACATCTTCTTTGGCGCATTATTAAATAAATCATGAAAGTCATAATAAAATTTAAATTAAAAAAGTGTATGTATTTTTACAATCTCTATTATAATTATATTATAAAAAAGCACATTCACTGATGCAAATTATGATTCAAATTTCAACAGATTGCTTTTTTACATTTTCATACTCGTTATAAATATTAAAACGTGTCGCTGATTTTCGTTTTAGCTTCATAAGATTATTTATAAGACCGTTTTCAAGTTATTTCTGTGATTCACACATGCAGCGGTGAACTTGTTTCAAATTTGCCGCTCAACGACCTTTTAAAAATAGAGTAGATATCATCAGTCACGGACGCATTTTTGTAATGTTTGGTTTCTTATCCTATCATCCACAGATTGGGTTGCAGCCAAATGCACGATAGGGGACCTACAGCTTGAGGTGGGATCTGAACCACCAGAACCTCGGTAAAAGTACATAGAAAAATTTCCAGACATACAGGCTCAGGGATCTTTCTGATTTGCGAAATACATTTTTTCTATAAAGTTACGCATATTTGAATCTTGAATTCCATTTTCCAGAAAATCACAAACTTTTTCTTTAAAATTCTATAACTGTTGACCTACTTCAAATTAATTTTGAAAACCAAACTCTATTTTTATCTATAATCCGTAATAATTTATTACCTTGTATTGAAACCGGAAAAGGATCTTTGGCGGTCGGAGCGTCCCACAGTGGGGCAAAAAACAGTGTTGTGGAAAAATCAGCTGAAATTAGGGACACGAAATTTTGTAATTTGAAAGACTTAAATTTCTGTACATTATCAATATTTAAATTAAGTGGATACCCTATTTTACCATTAACTTTGACTTAAGATTAGAAAACAACAATGACGACAGATATCCGCTATTACTGCATAACTCCAAGTACAGCCACCATTTAATCCTCGATCTATGGACCACCCCAGGCAGGGATGTGTAAGTAAAATACTCGTGGTAATTTACTTGGTTTTCTACGGTAATTTACGTGGTATTTTACGTCATCAGTTTTCTACATGATGTAAATTACATCTTTGTCTCTATATGAGGGCGCCACCTCTGTGGCGGGAAATTGAAAACTTGAATTAGACAGCCAATCAGAGGTTTTCTACACGTATTTTACATGCTCGAGGTATTTTACGTAAAATACCTCCTTTAGGTATTATACGTAATAAACTTCCAGTTACGCGTAACTGCACATCCCTGACCCCAGGGGTATGCCACGCCACGCGTAAATTTCGTGCCTGCGGCGGGAAGGGCAAACATTGGCGCTGCGATCGTCACTCGATACATTTGCCTTGGAAACACTGCAAAGCACACTAATTTTTTTTTTTTTTGTAAATTTCTAACTGTTCCCGAAATTTCTCAAAACTAATATATAATCTAAATTCTTTAAATCCTCGGACCAGCACTACCCTAGTAAGCTCAGTGAGTTTCCTAGGTTTATTTATTATTTGATATTAAATATAAGGTTACCTTTTTAGGGAGCAAAATTTCTGTATTTAAAAATATATTTCTAAATCATTACAACTTATAACGACCTCGTTTATCGCCTCAAATTTTTTTATATTTGAACCAAAAAATGAGAAACTGGTTTATTTATTTTGGACAAAAATAATTATTCAGGGTGTCAAGCGACCTTGAAAACCTTGAAAACCTGGAATTCTCCTTATATTTTTTTTAAACTTTGAAAACCTGGAAATCTCCTTGAATTTTTTACGAGAACCTTGAACTTTATTTATTTTTTGTTCGCTTTTTAAATAGTAATTTTAACGAAATGCAAAGAGTGATTTGAATTTCTTAACCTGTTATGAAAGAAACATCTCGCTTAGAAAACAATCTTGCTACTGAAAAGTGTTTTATTCATCAAGATATAATTTATCTTTTGTTTACTACAGAATAAATAAAGAGATTTCAAAGCACTTTTTCTAGACTGTACCAATTATTTTATAGATTGCAAAGAACAGACTTTAATATTGTGAATAATTCTATAAGTTTTTAATTTCTTCTCCGCTAATATAGAACATTGGAGTATAAATTTTGTTGTGGTGTTCAACTTAAAAATTATAAAAATTATTAGTTTAAAATTTCGATGTTGATTCAGTTTCAGAATTAGAATAAGCCATGGTTAGACAACGGATTTTTTGAGGTGTTGAACACTCGGTTTTTGAGTGTACACCAGATTTCAAAAGGCTACAAAACATTTCTAAAGATTTCAAAACATTTCAATATATATTTAAAATATTTTTAACATTTCATAAAGATTTCACGGATGTAAACGATTTGAAAAAGGCGCGCACACCAGATTTCCATAAAGATTTCACCGCAATTTCACAAATATTTTAAAGATTTAAAGGATTTCAAAAGTTTGAAAGGGGTACAGTAAACCAGATTTCAAAGATTTCAAAAATTTGAAACAATTTCAAGAGGTTTTAAAACATTTTAAAACATTTCAAAAGATTTCAAATAATTCAACGATTTCAACGAATACAAAAGATTTTCCAAACAAAGATTTGAGAAATATTTCATAAACATTTCAATAGATTTCACAAAGATTTCAAAGGCTTCAAATATTTCACAAATGTTTCGAACATTTCACAAAGATTTTAAAACTTTCAAGAGATTTTAAAGATTTTAAAAAGGGTATATTTAACTATATTTCTAAGATTTCACAAGAGTATCAAAGATTTCATTAAAAATTCATAAAGATTTCAAAAGAATCCGAGAATTTCAAAGATTTCAACCAGGGTGCAGTACACCAGATTTTAAGGATTTCAAAACATCTCAAACATTTTAAACGATTTAAAAATTTTTGAGAAGATTTCAAATATTCGAGTGATTTGAAACGATTACAAAAGATTTACGAAAGATTTCACAAATATTTCAAAAAATTCATAAGGATTTCAAAAGATTTCGTGAATTTCAAAGATTTCAAAGGGGGTACAGTACACCAGATTTCAAATATTTCAAAAAATTTCAAAGATTCTAAGAAATTTCAAAAGTTTTCGACACATTTGAGAAAATTTCAAAAAAGATTCAAAGATTTCAAACGAACACAAAAGATTTCGCAAAGAAAGATTAAAGAAAGAGTTCGGAAATATTTTAAATATTTCATTAAGATTTTAAAATATTTTAAAAAGTTACACAAAGATTTTAAAGATTTTACAAAAGCTTTAAAAAATTCCAAAAGATGTCACCGAAATTTCAAGCTTTCACTAAGGTTTGTAATACTTAAAAAATTCCAACGAATTCACAAAGATTTCAAAAGATTTCACAGATTTCACAAAGAGTTCAAAGATTTCAATGATTTCAAAAATATTACAAAGATTTAAAAATATTCCCAAATATTTCACAAAGACGACTCAGGTTCGCAAAAAATTAGGAATTTGTTTATTTATGATTCGGCTTTCTTTAGAAATTATTGGCCAATAAAAAATGAAATGGCTCTTTTTTACATGTATGAAAAACGTTTATTTCATTATTTGATGTAAAAAAAGGGGACCTGGAAAAATTTAATTTCTTGTCCTGGAAAACACCTGGAATTTTGTTCCTAAGAATCGCTAGAAACCCTGTTATTAAATTGTTTACTCGACTTTTGCATGGAAAAATTAATTTTGAAAATAAAAAACTTGGAGGCAAGAAACGAGGTTGATATAATATATAATTTTCATTCGTTTAATACAATTTTTATATCAAACAAATGAAAATTATATTGTATAATATTTCACACCATGTATACACTATATATAATTTTTCCGCCTGGGGTTGCCGTATAATCCATTCTTTTTTCGAGTAAAAATATATAATCAATACCAAGTTTTTAGGTACTTTATAGATTTTGTAGGAATTATTATTTTGTACGGTTTATTATGAGAAATAAAGAAAATCAGGTTAAATTGTGTAAAAATGAGTATATGTTAAAATAAAACGTTACAAATTTGCCGTAATGATTACAAATCGTAAAAGATTTTTTTATTTTAAATCTTCAAAATTGTAGAACTTTAGATTGCAAATCATTAAAATTTAAAGTTTCTAATTTTTAAATTATGCAAGTTTTAAGTATTATCTTTTGACTATAAAAATCGGGATGACTGAAAAATCCCGAAAAATAAAATTCCCGAATTGGAAAATTTCCGAATGATAAAATTTCCGAATAAGAAAATTCCCGACCGATAATTGCCGAATTTAAACAATTACATTTTTTTATTCATAAAATTAATAAAATTTTATTACAATTAAAAACTTGTTTAATTATAAATAAATTTAAACTGTTTAAATTTGGGAATTTTCTAGTTCGGATATTCTATAATTCCACAATTTTCTGTCGGGAATTTTATTATTGCGGATTTTTCAGTCGTCCCTAACAATTTTAAAAATTTGAGAATTTTTATTTACACATCTTCAAACTTGAGGCCTTATCAATTGTAAATCTCTAAAATTGAACTATTCCAAAAAGAAAATGTTCAAAAGTAAATACCTTCAACATATATCTTGAAAATGGAATAATTTGCAATTCTATATTTTCAAAATTCAAGAATTTCAGTTCTAACTCTTCAAAACTGTAGAATTTTGAATTGTAAATATTTAAAATTGAAAAGTTGTTAGTTTTCAAAATTTACAATTGATAATAATCAAACTTTTAAGTTTCACAATTAAAAATTCTGTAATTTTGGTTATTAACATTCGACATTTCTGCAAATTGGAATATTTCGAATTTAAATCTTGACTTTTGATCTTCAAAATCATCCAAATTTAGGAATATATTTCATCAATCTTCAAAAATTGAAGAGTTTTCAATTGTATCTCTTCAAATTGTAGAATTTTTATGTAATTAAAATTAAACTTTTTTTTATTTACATGTAATATTTATACAAATTTTGACTTTTACAATTAAAAATTGTTTAATTTTGATGATGAATTTGAAATTTCATCAATTTGGAATTGAAGAATCTTAATTTTTGATCTTTAAAATCGTCGAATTCAGCAAAGTTTAAGAATTTGTATTTCTACATCTTAAAAATTGAACAATTTTAAACTGCAAATCGTTGAAATTAAGATTTCAATTTTAAATCTTCAAACTTTTAGAAACTTGACCCATTTTTATTGACAGTGTATTCATAAAACTTAAAAGAATAAATCAATATGATGCGCTACGAATACATTTCTATGGGAATGCCCTTTAAACTGTTTTAATCTAATCGAGTGACGATCGACGCGCCGTTAGTTCGGCGTTGCGCCGCTGTGGACAAACCATAGCACACGTTTTTCTAACTACAGAATGGGTCGTGGCATACCACTGGACCACCAAGGCCTATTCACTCTCGAATCATGGGTTTCTAACGCTTGAAATGGGTAGGAAATCAATCACAAACAACGCCAAGTTATACGAAATCGTATGAATAACGCATAAAATTTAGAAATCTAATGAAATCATTAGGAATCTTTGTATTGCGTTGAAATTACTAAGCGCAATAAACGAGTCAGTAGGAATCAAGCGAGTTAACGGCGAAGTCAGTAGTTTAAGAACCAGGGGTGCTATTCTCGAGACCACTCTAATATTTTAGCATGCTAAAATGGCTGATTTTAGAATGGTTTGCCGAAATCGGTATTCTCGAGTATTATTAGTGTACTAATTCCGATTGGCATGCTAAAATTTTAGACCACTTTGCATGGAGTGGGTCTATACCACTCTAAACGAGAAACGGCATACTAAAAGCAGACGAAAAGTGATGCATAATTGTAAAAGTAACCTCAAAACGAAATACATACGACGTATTGACAAGTGACAGTTGTGAATATGAAACATAAACTAACCTCAAAATCAAATACATAAAAAAAACACGTGTAGAACTGTGGAAATTGAAAAAATATAAATAAACCATCCAGAAGTTAATATGGCATTTCGTGATGTGATGAATGGTAGATTTATAGAAATTTTTGATAAGATTTTGGATAAGAGTGAAAGAGACGGACAGATCTATTTGTCTCTTTTACTCTCTTGAGATTCTGCTTTACGCCGACGTTTTCTGCCAACACGGGACTGCACCTTGATGCTGAAAGGCATGAAGAAGGAAGAGCTCCGCTTCACATGCGCCATAATGATTTTGACTTCTCGGACCTACCTTTTTGCGGCGTCTACGTACGTCAACGTTGAACGTAAACAGTATCACTTACTTCTGTAGTCAGCATTTCATTGGTCAATCCCCCGCTCCCGCTCGAAAATTGATATCGGCAACGTCGCATTATAAACGGTACACCATTTTCGTTTAGAGCGGTCAAGAACCAATCTCGAGAATACCGAAATCGCTCGAAATATTTTAGTGCACCAAACAACCGCTCTAAAATTTTAGCATGCTAAAAATATTAGAGTGGTCTCGAGAATAGCACCCCAGATTAGTGCGTTTAAGAAGTGAGTCAGTTCGATTAAGAAGCGAATCTAAGAGAATCAGGGAGAATCAAGGCGAGCTTAATGAAAATAACGTCAGATAGCGCCGGGTGTTATATTTGCGTTTTTCCTGCATTCTTATTTGTTTATATATTATAAATCATTCTATGGATATGTTACAAGTTTAAAGCTTACACTTCCGGTGCGAACGAGAAATAAATAAATATCTTTTTTACTAAAATGACTCAATACTTCTTCAACTGCAATTCTGCATCCCATTCGAGAAGTTCGTTTTTAGTGTTTACATTTTAGACAGTGTGTCTACCCTGCCTGGAAAACCTGGAATTGTCAGGGAATTTTGATATACTTGGAAAAACCTGGAAATGTCAGGGATTTTTTTT